>BEXV01000443.1:213303-233349 GCA_003118195.1 Hemicentrotus pulcherrimus
AGAAGAAAAAAGCATATAAACAAATAAGTAGGCTATGTAAGCGGCATTCAGTTAAGTTAAATGACCGGATATTCTGATTTCTAAATCACACAAAAGCAAATATTGGTGAATTTCAAGATCATCAAAATTTCTTATTGATGCTTAATAACATTTGAAACACAATCAAAGCGACAAAGAATGTTTCATTTTCGAACCTCAATTGTTTATACCTCTAGTAATTAAAACTGCATTTACTTCTTGATTTTCAAGGCGATGTGCTTCATTAACGAGCAGTTCTTCATTTCAGCTATTAAAACACATATTATTTATTGATCAAGAATCTTTAAATTCGATTGGCAATCAGTCCTATTGTCAACATTTCTTTTTTTTGTCAAGGCTTTAGATAGAGTTGAAAGGGTGCCATAATATATCCATTATAACCACTGGCTTCATTGTTACAAACAATATGTATTTATAATCAGCTAATACCTGTTAGTATTTCTTTCAAATTGGAAGTCATATTTAATTGCTAATGATTTCACCATGTTTGGTAACCAATGACTTCCGTTCCGGGATGACATGTCATTTTCTTTCTCACCTGTTGGTTTCATTTCTGAAAATATGCTGTGTAAAGAGTGCTACATATTTTTGTAATAAAAGAACAATATCTACCAATTACCAAACAACCCGACCGAGTGATATGAAATTTCACAGATAAGATGCTGTTTTTTCATTATGTTCAACCCAGCTTTGTTCAAAAAAACACACCTACAATAGGGTGATTCCATGATTAAAAGTATCGAAAATGTTCAACATAATAAGACAATACAACAAATCACGATGAGGTCATAACCCGGAAGTGGTCATAACAACGCATCAAGAAGTAACTTCCGGCCATTGAAATGATGCAATGCAATAGATTTCATTGAAAGACAGTGTTTCAAATCTGGACTGGGTCAATTTAAGTATTATACCCAACTGAAGACAAAATCTATCGATTGAAGTCGACCTGTAATCATTAAAACAAATGTTGTGGATGGACAACGATTGTTTATTTTTTATGTTTATGTTAAATTAGAGGAGTTTCTTATTATTCCTACGGAAAATACGTCAAAAATAATGGAGGAAATATTTTGAACACCATCAACGGATAATAACGGAAGCAGAAATCCGGTATATATTGCCTATTATACCTTATCTGCCTTAATGAACAAAGACATTAAATAGGCTTGGGCTTAGGGGAAAATGGGAGAAAATTTATGGGCCGATCATGTATATTACAGTGTTAGAGGGAGGAAAAGGAAACAAGACAACAAGAGAGGAGAAGAGAAGTTAATAGAAGAAAACAAACGAGAAGAGCAATGGAGAGATAGAGAGAGAAATCGGAGATCTAAAAACATGAATGATCATTTATGCCGCATAACGAAAAATAAAAAAAAATATGTCGGAAAAAATGAGTTCGAAGTTTGTTTGATTGTTGTAATTATTTCTTTTAAAGTTTGAACCTCATCTTCATGACAATAAGATAAGACAGAAATTCCGTATTTTTGTAATTATCTGAGGGATAACCGCAGCTATAACAATACAAAACAATAATTATTTATCCACACGATATGAAGAAGAAGACAAAAATCATAACAATTCAAATAAAATACCGTGGCATAATGATGCGCCCCTAAAACCCTAAAGTATCTACAACATGACACGATCATGAGGAAATAAAATAAGTTGTTTGAAAATGCACGATTCATTACTTCAAAAGGAAAGGAGAAGCTGTGTTACCTGTCGGTTAATATTTGGCTTGGATAGTAGCCAACTGATTGGGGACGGACAAGGTAATATTGTCCTTCCGTTAAATAAAATGTAGAGATGAAAACGTCACAGAAGCATTTAATTCCAAACATTTCCTCCCGTCTAGAAATCAGTGGAAACTAATGCCTTGATTGTCCATATATGAGCTTCCGACACTGCCCACGTGAAGTCTTAATTATACATGAATGAGGATCATCAAAGAAAGACGGGATGAGAGACGGAGAGAGAGAAAAGAGAGAGAGAGAGAAATAAATAAATAAATAAGGAGAACATAGAGAGAGAGAGAAAAAAAAAGAGAGAAAGAAAGAAGAAAAACAGAGAAAGAGGGGGAGACAGGATAAAAGAAAGAAAGAGATGAGAGAAAGAAAGAAAAAAAGAAAGAGAGGGAGAGAGAAAAAAAAAGAAGAAAAGAAAGAAAAGAAAACAGAAACAGAGAGAGAGAGAGAGAGAGACAAATTGTAAATGAAAACAATATTCTAATATCCAAATTATTCAGGAGAAGAAAATGAAACATCATCATGCATCCTGATCAATATCAAGGTGCACGCCTTTTTCATCGGAAGCAGATAACCTGCTCATGGGTATAGGAGTTGAGAGATCAAAATATATGATAGTGGGACGAAATTTCAGTTTGCTGTTAGCTGACATCGAAATAAAGACTGAATGACATGTTTTGACTGACAAATATTATGAGATTTTAATAAACACATGTGCTATGATGAGAGGAGTAAATAGCTATAAATACAAGCGTGTATAACATGCCTGATAGCGAGAAAAACTTGTTGTATAAGTAATATCATTGGCCTAATAATTATACTAAAATCACTCATGAAGCCCAATGGGCCCCTTTGGAGCTCGTCTGAATATTTTTCTTCAATTTGGCATTCGTTAAAATCGGAAGTCATTTTCAAAAGATTAGTATTTAAAACTTTGTGCAATTTAAAACTTAATCCAAAATCCAGACAGATTAACCCACGCCTGAGATTAACATACGTCCGTATTTGACTCTATTGTTTTAAATCATGTTAATGTCACAACAGACACGGAAAGAGTCCGGGCTTTGGGAGTTGCGGGAACTTCAAGGAAGAGATGGTACGAGTACCAAGCCCTCATGACATTATGTTGATTTCATCCTTTTTAGATGGAAAGGGGAGCTTCACGCGTGTCATAGCGAAGATTCCCACTAGTCAACTGTTAGATTCATGTTATCTCAGAGTTTATTCAATTCAAAGTTTTTTTAACACTCTTCATAAAACTTTTAAAACATACAAATACAGAATGGGGAAAACAAGATAGTGATAACAAATAACAATGGCCATTTATGACAGCATGTGTGATAGGCAGAAAGGAGGGATTCCTGAAAGCCTATACACACACACATACAGGATAAAAGAAAAGAGAACATGAGAACAGAACAAAAAACGAAAAACCTACACAAAAAAATCATGTACAATTAGAGTAAAACAACACTAGCAAGAGAGTGTAGCACATTTACTCTACTTTGGGAGTACATGGACGCTTTGCGTACTCACTTTGAACACGGCGGACAAAGAAAGAGGACAAAATATCTACCCTCAACAATTGCTGTGGTAGACAAAGAAACACCCCTTCACTGCTAGTATGTAAAATAAGTAGAACAGGTGTCACATGCATATTCACCTTTTCTACTTATTTCACATAATAGCAGTGAAGGGATGTTCCTTTGTCTACCACAGCAATTGTTGAGGGTAGAATGAGGAACTGTATATTTTGTCCTCTTTCTTTGTCCGTCATGTTCATAGTGACTGCGGTGTTGCATGGTTCCCATTGCATTATTGAATTGTTGTGCACATCCAGATTGATCATGCTAATCGAACACTGATAGTTCACGTTACTCATGATGTTATATTCTATATGAGGATACAGTCTAGTAGCTTAAAGTTTTCAATTTGTTTTGATCTTCTTAACAGGGAACAATCGGTTTCTTCGTTGTTAGGAAATGCGGTGTGGATTAAAATTACAAACTCTTGGTGTGGTATATTATACCGGCTGTTTTACTCGAAAAAATACATATGATATATCAATAAACTCTGTTTCCTTTACCTCGACTAGGAAATTTGTTGTCCTGGCCAAAACAATATTGTGCTAACATGCAAGTATTGGGTTGATAAGGATATGTTACATTGTACATCTAGAACAGTGACAAAAGACAGTAAGAGCGCCATTAATCTTTTCAAAAAGATTCTGATAATAAATGCAATTGCGTGTTATAGTCATATTCCCATCTATTTTGAAATGACGTCATTTCAAGTCATATTAATTGTATACAAAATTACCATATGTGGTCAATGCTCAAACAGCTAGTAGATTTGTATGTACACATAATTTATTTCTATCTTGAAGACTGCAACACGAATCGATATTGTTTTTTAATGCTAAAAATGAGATTATGGATCCTGAATCTGTCATTTTTTAATGGGGAAACTTAAACCACATATTTCCGTAATAAATTATTATGACATTTGTGGCTTTCTCTCATAATAATCGAGAATATTTTCTAGCCATATTTTCCCAGGAAAAGTATACCAACTGCATGGCAGTCATTCGACCGCCTTGTTATGATTAGTAATCTAGATTAGACGAGACATGATTTAATGTCGATTTTCGGGAAATCTGTCCACGCTCCATAAATTGCATGTAACAGAGGTAATAATGTAGGCCTACTACAAAGAGGATACAAAAAGTGAAATAATGGAGGGGGAGAGGGAGGGGAGAAGGAGGGAAGGGTAGAAGAAGGGGGAGGTGAGAAAGAGAGAGAGAGAGAGAGAGAGAGAGAGAAAGAAAGAGAGAGAGATATAGATAGAGAGAGAGAGAGAGAGAGAGAGAGAGAGAGAGAGAGATTTCAGTAAAGCGGAAAATCTTCGCCGTGATTTTCATTTACATTATTTTTTTTCATTTTTTACCGGGTGCTTATGCATTTTGTACACAAATTTGCTTGTTCCACTGCGCTTGAAATTCCCCCTCTAAATTACGACTTTATCTACTGGTACGATTTTTTTCATCTACAATGTCTATTTTACCAGGAACCTATAACATACAAGCACTGCGTTTCAATAGGTTCCTCACATTCTACTTAATCTATCATATGAATTGAGTATCATTGAGACATGCTTATACCAATTTCTATTTTATATATTATGTCTATACTTTTTGTACAATGTGGAACCAATAAACCTGAAACTTGAAACCAGTCCCATGGTAACGCTGCATGTCATCATCGACTCAATCGTACTCTGCTTACAGACCGACGTTTCGCCCATACCCCTGACACACTAACGAGACGATACCACATCGAAACAGACCGGTATACCCTGAATAACCAAGACTTTGTTAATAACCGGCAGATTTGAGATCGTTGAGGCAGGGGCAGAACCCATGTCATTAGCCCAGTGGGTCATCTTCCTTTCCAGAGTGTAACGGAAACCTTTCGAATTTCCTCCTTCCCCATTGGCTGAATCAACCAATTACCCCTTCCCAGACGATCTACCTTTGACATTTAGTTTATAAAATAAAAACCAAAATCGCGAATACACTGTATAAGAACAGTTAGTTGCTAATCTTGCTTTGCCTTAAAGCATGCAGAACGAGGGTGACTATTAAGTGGTTGTTAGTTTTAACACGTCGTGTTGGGGATAATCATTGCTGTCTCACTGAGCCTACGGTTTTTGTTGAATTATGTAGGCTGTATAGAAATGTATCCTTACTAGTAGTCTGAGTTCATGGTCACAATACGACAACGAAGATAGGATTCAGGAAAGGTAGCCAACAATTAACACTAACACAAAATTCTGTGACCGAGCTTTATTTCATAATGGAATGTTTTGCACTTAACCTGAATACGTAATTAAAAAAGAAAGAAGAAGAAAAAGAATAAGAAGGAGGAGAAGAAGAAAAAGAATAAGAAGGAGAAGAAGAAGAAAAAGAAGAAGAAGTTTTGATATTATTATCATTAGTAGTAGTAGCAGAAGTAGAAGTAGTAGTACTAGAGTAAGTAGAAGTAGCATAAGAAGTAGTAGTAGTAGTAGTAGTAGTAGTAGTAGTAGTAACACAAGTAGTAGCAAAAGTAGTAGTAGCAGCAGTAATAGAAGCAGTATTAGAAGGAGTAGTAGTAGTAGTAGTAGTAGTAGTAGTAGTAGTAGTAGTAGTAGAAGAAGTAGTAGAAGTAGAAGTAGTAGAAGTAGAAGTAGTAGTGGAAGTAGTACTACTAGTAGTAGTAAGTATTAGTTGTTGTTGTGGTTGTTATACATGTAGTAATATTGTAACTGCTTAAGGTTTGTTTCCATTTGTAGATGTAAAATTTGTTTTTGTAAAATTCATACCAGCGAAAATTTGTATACACTTAATTTCAGTTTTCGCTTTCAAAAAGAAGAACAGTAATTTGTTGAAAAATAATGAAAACAGGAATGGTGATACTATACTGATGGCATATAAACTATATAATTTCTTGATACAATCAGCATACTGTAGGTCCTATTTAATTCCGTTACAATCTTGATTTGTAATTTAATAACAAGTATGAATAACTATGGCGATAAGTTTACCCTTTTTAGGCGATGTAGGGCTAATTATATTTTAAGATAAAGATCGACCATTCTAGAGTTACTCCATTGTTTAATGATCATAAACAGTCCAAAGAATACAGGGAATCCTGTATGTGTCATTTAGACTGTCTTTTTCCAATTCACACGTAATCGGTTTGAGCCGCAAAACGGAAACATCAGTGGCCTTCGCTATGCGTCATCTCTTTACTACATAATGAACAGGGGTGTCCGTCCATTTTGGGGGATGGGGAGGGGGGGGGGCAATAAATTTGAAGTATACGATTCACACTGTTAATCCAATAGTCATGAAAGGGATGGGGGGGGGTGCCCAGTTGGCCAATGCACACATATAGATTGACAAATCTGTATTATTATAGTTCCGTCGTCATAGGTTAGAATTTCTGTGACTCTATCAAGGAAATATTGTCCACTTAACTCCCGCTAGAATCGTAGATAAAGAAATCAATTCTTAAAATCCTGTAGCTTTGCAGAACAAAATGTTTAAATGGTGCATATTAACCAAACAAAAAGGAACAGACTTTTGGAAATATCGAATAATCATGCAGTATCGTTAATAATATACAAAAAAAAGTAGAAGAGAAAAAATTCTTACGTTGTACAATGTAGTATGAATCATTTTTAAAAGGATTATTATGAGTACGCTTTAGGATCCCTACTTCGTTTGAAAATATTCTGACAGCATCTTTTTACTTGACAATGACTTAATCCCTCCAATGTCCTTTTTAAAGACAGCCCGAGGACATTGCCAATTTACAGCTATGTATAATGATTATCATTCTCGTGAGTCAGATCGTGTGCGGGAGCAAAAAACACTGTATGCAGTTCAACACAAGCAGTATTTGTACAATTTCATATCAAAGCCATTTATGAAAAAAGGTTAAGCAAGCCTCATATCACAAGCAACCTGACAGCATTTAGGCGAAATATAAATAAAACTTAACCACCCCCAAAAACAAAACAAAAAACAAAAAACAAAAAACAAAAAACAAAAACAAAAACAAAACAAAAAAAACAATACCCGATTTCAGTAAAACAAATATTTTTCCAACCAATCATCGAATTCGATTTGATATTTCTGAAATGTATTTGATATTTTTATGACTTATTGTCATATATATATTTAAATTTTTTTTTTATTAGAATGAAAACTTGAAGCATGGTTGCAGACACCGGAAAATTATGAGTGATGTACAACGCAATGCATAACGACATTATCAGGGTAATTTATAGGTGTATATTTGTTTTCTTTCGTTCAATATCCCTTTCCGACATCATGTAGGCCTACGCACAAAGAATTGGGTAGAACTATACACAGTCTGAAAGATTTTATCCTACTCTGTCATATCTCCCTCAGATTCTCTTTGTATTCTCCGGATGTAATGATTAGTAGAGTCTAGTGACATAAGCTATGATGACAGTCAGCTGATAGTGCGACAATAGTTCAATTAGGAGAACATCTAGCGCTTAGAGAGGAATTACGAGTTCTGTTGTCGCGATTTCAAGATTCAAGTTTTATTTTCCATATTTGATATATACAGAAAATTGTTTTCCGTCGGTTTCTAGACGATAATTTGCATTGTATATGAATGATTAATATGGTATCGATACGCTGTATAATAAGTCACCTATATAAAGTAAGAAATTAGTCACGTTGATTAGGTCTAACAGTATCATATAGAATTGAATACATTACAAAGAGAAGCTGAGGGATGTATAGCCCCAATTAAAAGGACAATATCGGTTAAGACCTCTACTTAAGCATAAAATTGATTTATTAATAGTCTTGTATAATCATGATAAAAAACAAAAATCATTTTGATGTTTAAATAGATCAAAGTTTAAAACCAAAAGTGGTAGAGTGTAAGTGCAGAACAACGTTTTCATGTACGTTACATAATAACACCCTCAAATTCAACTACTGATTTTTCATTTCCCCACTTTTTTCCGTACATCTTGGTGACCAGACTATCTTGTTAGTCATTCAAGAATAGTCATACATAAATATTGATTGGAAATTTGTATAATTATACCACGTACTGCCAAGGTACTTGCATGTATGATCAGGGTGTAATAAACACTGTTCAGGAACCTTCATCATCGTCGGTACATTAGCTGTCATGCGGTAGAGGGTTTTGGTAAAAACCCAGTCTATTTAATCTCTCTTAATCAATGACATCATCCGGGACATAAAAGTGCAATGTCACAGCGAATGCTATCTCATTCCTTCTCAATTCAAAGAGAAATTATGGCTTCAGGAAGAGAACTTTGAGCCTTTTCATTATTAATATATATATATATATTTCTTTGCCATTTTGTGGAAGAATCTCGCAGTATATCAGCTAGTGTTACTGCACGGGGATACTATCTCGTACTGTCTCAAGGTGAAGAGAAAAATGAGGTTGAGGTGAATTCATTGTTGTGATCTTTTCCATTTTCTTTAAATTCCAATGCGGAAGAATATGACAGTAGCAAAGCGATATGAAAAGAATTCCAAATTCGTCCAGAAGTTTTCTAAACAATTCGTCCAAATTGTAGGCCACTTATGTTCGCGCTGTCTCTGACTTTCACTGTAGTCTTTAGCAAGATCTATTCATTATCACTTCGTTGATTCAAAACGTCTGTGATGTTTATATCGATGTTATTTTCATGGTCAACTATTGTAAACACATTGTCTTTATTACCAAATGTGTTTGTTTTTATCAGCTAGTCTATCTATTTGTTGCTACATAAGCGTGTAGTAACATTTTATTTACTAATTAGAGACATTTTGTTTCGTCTTTTGTTTTTGACTTGAATATAACATGGAAATTTACATGAAATGCATCAATAATTATTTATCTATAGAATATACAAAAACATTAAAAAACATTAATTTTACGCATTTGAAAGTTGTTCAAACGTTGACCAAAGAATTGTATCGGGAGCTACATTTCTGAGCGGTGCTTATCAATGATTCCACAAAAGGCAACACAGTAATAAGGTCTAAAAACAAAACGATATTGTATTGCCCTTTAGGTGCCAAAACCCGGGTCGGTCTTTTTTCCCCCTCAAAACAGCAACTGTCGCCCCAAAAAATTTAAAACCGGGAACGTCGCCCAATTCTCGCTGGTTTCTATATAGCTGGTGCAGTGTATACACGAGTACATGAGTCTATACTTGTATACGCTAGCAGGATTTCGAAACTAAGGCAGAAGACGAGTAAGAATTTGGGAATAAGTGGATGATTTTATGCATTTATATCCCATTTGTATGTATTTTGTTTATTCATTTAACATTTTTTTTTCTCTAAAATACGGTTTAATTTTGTTTTAAATTCAAAAGCCGACCATAGACTTATTAGATTTTTGGCTCGGTCGCAAAGGGCAATACAACATCTTTATTTTAATGAAAACTGCCCGAAAAATCTATCATTAAAAATTAAGCTATGTAATAAGAGAGACTGACGACTCCATCATTATCCTAAAGATATAAACAGAAATTACCCCATCTCTCTCTCTCTCCCTCTCTCTCTCTCTCTCTACAAAACATGTTTTAATATGAATACAGTTTTCGGTAAGTATTACAAATATTGGGTACATAATTATTTGCCAAGCACTAGGTTTTTTTATCCATCAAACTATTTCCGTACACAACTTAAAAATGGAAAAAAATATCAACCAAGTTAGAGATATTTTTAAAAAATCCCAAAGTTGGATGGATGCAATAACCTTCATGGCACATTAAATTTTACATGGTACTTTTTAAAATTGATGGAATAAAAAAAACTTACCATCCTCGGTCTCTTCCTCCTCTATTGCTTTTGCCTTCCCACTCATATCAAAGCTATCACCATAACCATCATCTTCATCAATTCGTGGATATCTCATTAATTTCCTTGGTGCTTGGGACGGTAGCATCGGTGAACATTCCTCGACCTCCTCATCGTCGGTGAAATCATCCTCGTAGTCGTCATCTTCCAGTCCGTCCGTATCTTCCAAAACGGCGGTCAAATCTCCAAACGCATCGCTACTAAAACTCTCAAACCCAACACCATAAGTTTCGTAACCCTGTGAATCCGTTCTGTTCAAATAATCGTGTTTCGCATCAGCAAAAACATCACTATCAACACTACAGTCTTCGTTTACAATTCGATTCGATTCGTAATTCAATTTCGCCCTCGACGTCGTCGTCGAATCATCTCCCAGGACGTGTCCACCGTCCATGTTGCTTTCTAGATCAATGTCTGAAGCGTGTGCCTTCAGAGATGAAGCACTGTCTATCGAAACACCACTGGCCAAGCTAGGAGTCACAACCGATGACAAACAACTTGGATCTAAATTTGGCACGCTCCCCGAACCCTCGATTGAATACCCCTCCTTGCCCCAGCTCTCTACAGGAAACGTGAGCCCCGCTCTGCGCTGGGGAGGGGGTGTTTGCACGCGCCATTTGAACATCGTAATCCCACTGTGACAGATGATAAACATAAAGCAAACAACAACATCTTACAGAATGGATGAAATCTGTCACGCTCAAGTTTAATTACTCATCAAAAGCCTGTTGTTTTTATAGCAGTCTAGGGCCTTAACGCCTCAAAACTGAACTGTTGACACTCTATTTACAAAATGCTAGTAAATGATTCATAGTAAATTCTTCTATTCATTATTAATAGTATTATAGTGATTAAAAGTGTATTTATTTCTACATTATTTGTCACTATGGTTGATGTCCCGTAATCATGTATAGATTCAAAGTGCTTTCGTTTCAATACTGAAGTATATTAATAACACTAATTTTTTTCGCGACATCTACTTGTTCATCAGCTTTCTATAATATCGAATCCACGATAGTCATAATTATAACCTTTAGAAAAATGATGGTCTGAAGTATAGATAGAGATAGGGGATAGAAGAGGATTATTTTATTAATGATTAGCCTTTTGACATAACACATTTTCCTCCAACTTTTCCTTCAAACTTTGGACATCTTGATTAGGAACCCATTTTCTCCAAAACAACCGATAATTCAAGCAATCGTGACTTGCAAAACTGATTAGGGTTGAAATGGCTGGTATCAAAGAAGATGATCTAAGGTTGCCTTGCCCGAGGAAATAAACCCCCAGTCCCAAACTTCACCAGAATTATTCGCTTAATGTCAAACCTGATGAACAGAAATAGAACATACCAGGTCTTGAAGAACCCCTGGGGGTTAAGGATGAGGATATAATTTGGTCTTGATATCAAGATTTATGACGAGCAGGATTCCAATGAGTGTCAGACAGCTCTCCATCTTGTTCTAGTTTCATTCCATTGCATGGATCAGAAATGACGTCATCAATATTCAATCACGCGGCCACGACGATGATGAACTATGTTTGAATTATATTTTGAAGCAGGTCACCATGGAGACAGGACGTAGACCTAGACCCCCTCTTTCGTTTCCACCTGTCTTCTTTTCTGAATCACTTAATTGATATCAAGGACACGAGTTGAGTCTGTTTGTAAGGAGAGTATAGGTCATCCAAAATGTTTGAATGATGTAGTTCTCAACCAGGTTTCTAATGTATAGAAATTCGTTGCATTTATCTGGTTTAAAAAAAAAAAAACTTTGAGCACAACTAAAAGATGGCTTCCAATAAGAGTGAGTTAGAGCGACCAATAACTATAACAATTCACAAACACATTTGAGACCTTATCGAATACTCTTCACCCACGATTCGTTCCACTATGAACACACAAGTTTTAAAAGCGTGAAATAGAACGCATATTATCACAACAATTTTAATCACTTGAACACAGTTCAATAAGCAGCAATATGATGTTTCCAGTTGGCATGTCTATGTCCAAGATCGCAAGAGTGGGAGCTAGTTGCTTGTGTGCTTCTTAATAAAATGTTTGAAAACTTTGACCCATGAAACCTTAGAGTGCTCTCATTCTTACATTTATAAACTCAATTATGACATGCTTCTGGATTTGTAAAAACATTTATAAATGGCGTGTATTGAAAGCTTATAACACAAGACAGTAGGCACAATTAAACAAATTAGTACTTGCTCTGCAGGACAGGGTGTTCTTAAATGAATTAAATGATTACCTCCTTCATGACAGTCTAGAACAAACTTGACATAGACTTCATATAAAAAGCGGAAGGTAGTAGCCATTATAGATTACGAGACTTAAGCCCTTATTCATCAAACAATTTGTCCGATTGGTCAAATCTTTATCGAGTTTAGCCGATGGGTACGTGTGACGAGACCTGATTGGTTGAAACTAAACGAGAACGCGATGCGAAGGTGAACCATCGGGCAACGTACGAATCGGAAATAAACATTCTCAGGAGTTCGCTGCGACCATGCTGTTATCGGTTACATGAATAATTGAAAGCAGTGTATGATTTGATTTGAAGAAGCAGCGCTATGTAGATTTACTACGCGGGAGGATTTTGAGTAATTTTCCACTAATTACAATGTGGTTGATCGTCTGCTATACACAGAATTCCAGACTCACTTAAAACTACAACACGGTGTTGGGGCCTAATAACCCACAGCTAACTAACTCCCATGGTTATAAAGCTATTGACACCTTTGTATAAAAACGATAGCGACATCCATTAGCTCATCAAATATTATTTCTGGACGTATTCTATTACATTGGTTGCTAATCGATTTTTCACATGTTGTAGAAGAATGTTTATTGGTCATGTTTGTTTCGGAATGAATAATTGTTGGATACAAAATATTTAGCTGTCAGTGCTTTAGTTTGAAGAAATACCAGAATGTTTTACTTGAAATAGTTTTAACAGTAATTTCAACATTTTCTTTGGATTGTTCTTAGTCTCACCACATTTATTTGTACTATCCCGAGAGATTTAATAATATTTATATTACTACATTCTCGACTCTCTCTCTTTTTTTTCTTCTCTTTAATAAAAAAAAATAACATGAGAGCTAAATAACAAAACTTGACATAACATAGATAATCTATGTCTTTGTTTTTTTATAGGTCTGTCCATGTTATACCGGAATCGTAATATGTTTCCTTTGTCATTGTTTTCTTTTCACTAACGTGCATAGTTTCTCAGAATAATTTGTCAATTAGCATATAATGTGTACGTTGAAATAGCTTCCTTGCTTCATTACAAGTGAAAGACAGAACCAATTAGACGGGTTAAGGTTCGCCATAGCAGGGTTAAATTGGAGGAAATTGCTGACGCGTCAATCTGTTATAATACGCTAAAATGAAAATGTCGAAGGAATATTGCCTAGGACAACAACAACAACAACAACAACGACAGGAACAAAATAATAGCAACAATGGTAATAATGATAGCAACAAAACAAACAAAAAACAAACAAATAAATAAACGAAAAATTGTAGCAGGATACCAGTGCTGTTAAGCCTAATATTTTCCTTTTAGGAAACGACAGTGACCCTATTGGTGAGTTACTGTTAGAAGTAATGCACAGACAGGAATGCAGGTGGCAGGTGTTATATCTTTATTTTCCCCTTTAGCGGTCTTTATTATTCTTGGCATATTTTTAAGGAAATGACGGGGAGTATAGAAGCACTAGAAATAAAAGTATTTTATTACAATCACATACTTTCTTCTTGTGTTTTTATGTCGTATGCAAGCAGGTGTATAAATCCATGTATAAATGTAAGAGAAATGGAGAATAGACAATAGGACATTTTAAACGAAAACAAAAGTATTGAACACAACACGAGAGAGAGAGAGAGAGAAAGAGAGAGACAGAGAGAGAAACAAATAAAGAAGGTGAAATTAAAGTGAAATTACCAAAATCGGTAGAAAATCATTATCATGATTATGGACATAAGCATGATTGAAATTTGCAAACACGAACAAAGCAAGCCCCTTTTTTTCTGCTCGATAGCCTATAATCCTTCGAGATTATGTTTCCAAGTCTTTGAGTGATGTCAGAGTGACAGAAAAAATCCCATAATAAGACAAAATTACATAATAAGCCAAATCATGGTACTAACGAAAAAAGGTGAAAAGAAGAGAAAGTATAACAAAGCAGACACACAGGTAATTGTACAGAAAAACAAAGTTACGGATATAAAATATGGAAAGGAAAAAAAAAGATGTGAAATGAACCAAATCGAATCAATAAAGACAAGGAGTCAAAAATATGGCATACATTTCAATAAACATGCGGCACTAAACAATGATAACCCTCAGAAATGGCTCGAGATATAGTTCCCAAATCATATTTTGGATGCCATCAACTGAGTGTCAGAATGTAGCCCACGCCCTTGATCTCCTTTAACAGGATATCCTTTTGGCTTCACTTTGTTATTACTCTGTCGGCAAGCATGGACTCTTTACAACATGGAGTAACGTTAAAGGTAGAGTACATGGCATGCTTGAGGATAGTGCTTAGAAGGAGACTCCAAATACAGGCACTTCTAGCTCGAATGTATGATCTTTCATTATTTTATCATCATATTTAAGAACTAAATGTTTACATGTTTATGTACATGCAATGCTTGTTTACGCTGTGAAAATTTTTACATTCTCAAGAATTTCAGTAACTTGGGTTAAAAATACTTATAGGTGGAATGATCTCCAGACACCTTTGTTGTTTATTGCGTCATAATATTATAACGGTCATTGTATATTTCCGAGAAATGAGTTTGCGCCCCCACCCTTCGCACACAAGATTGGACGACGCCACAACAACAATCATTATACGTTCACTAATAGACATGATGAAGGTCCCCACTATACATTTATTGTAAATCGGAACACGGTATTGTGCTATTGATATGAAATTTGCTTGAGTAAGAAAGCATAGATTATATATACACACATATATATATATATATATATATATATATATATATATATACCACCAACAACAACAACAACATCAATAACTGGAGCCCCGTCAAATTTACCTTTTCTCCTAAACCTTTTAGTATTCTGCCTTTAAACATATCCGTCTCCCAAGCCATGATCTGGTTGTATTTGATAGAGTATTTTGATGTGATAATATTAGTCTCCTTATTCATTCACTAATCCCTCATTGACATATAAAGGTAATGACATATTGGTTCGCTGAAATATCCTGTATGATTATAGCTTATACAATCTTGGCTTACGCTGAGAATTAACATAGTATGGGCATTTAGGTAAAATGCTATTAGGAAGACAACGAAATAAAAGATAATAGTATGTTTAAAAGGCATTGCATTCATTACTTTTATTCATTTTCTTCCTTTTCTCGGTACCCAGTATTTCATTTTCCATCCTCGGGTATCTTTCTGATTTTATTGGAAAACAATATCAACATCAGAAACAAAATAAATCTGTATTTTTTTGGGGTCAAGGAGTTCCATCATATTCATCCTATATACGTGAAGGATCTCTGTCAGTTCCACACACGACGCCATCTCTGGTGAATCGAAGCACATGTTAGAAAATCCTGAACTTTTAGTTTCCCCGTTAACATTATTTATTGTTTATTATCTTTTATTTGACCTTTGTTATAGAAAAAGATATTTTATGGAAGTGCCTCATTACTAGGAATTTAGTTCGTATGCGTATATTATTCAAATTTGAAGAAGAAGAAAAAACACACCAATAATTCAAAACAAAGGATTGGGGATACATTTTGGGTAACTTTCATCTGTTTATGGAGTAACAATTCATATCTTCTTTTCTCGTACTGGGTTTATTGAATATTCAGAGGAGTTTTTATTGTACGCATCCAAAATGCTAAATAGTAACATCCATATCAGATGGACTATAATGAAGCAAGATTGAGGGGATTGAGATCAACTCAAAATGTTAACTTACAAGCAATGTATTTGTAAATGGCGCCCTCTCTTTTCCTTACTGACACGGAGCCAGATGTTTGTATGTTTAATTACTATGATTTTACAGTTATCTATTCGATTGATAATGATGTAATTATCATTGCAGTATTATACGTAATATCTTGTAATGGCTTACCTATAAATCATTTTTAGATTGTTTTATTAACTCTTACTTTGAAAATGAAAAAAGTAATTGACATTTATTGCACTTGTTGCAAGACCAGTTATTTAAAGTTTATCAGTTCTAGTTTAGAGGAGGGATTAGACCGCCCTACAATGTCGCTGGACAGGTGGTTATCTCATCAACTCAGCTCTCAGTTAACATAAGAAAAAGAGGACCGTAGGGGACCAATGGTCACCGATTAGGCATTGTTTAATATAGAGAGGGTGCAAGTAGCTACAAGTA
This sequence comes from Hemicentrotus pulcherrimus, assembly GCA_003118195.1. Lineage (NCBI taxonomy): Eukaryota > Metazoa > Echinodermata > Echinoidea > Camarodonta > Strongylocentrotidae > Hemicentrotus > Hemicentrotus pulcherrimus. The sequence goes on from BEXV01000443.1 coordinate 229,917, forward strand.
GTGCAGTGGGCCTTCAACTGATAGTGATATTTAATAGTGATTATTATAGATATAACAAGATCTAAAGCATTAAACATGAAGGATAAGCCTTTGTAATCTTTAGATAATATTTGTGATATATAGCTGGCAGCATCATGGTATAAATTTTTATTTCTGAAATTGTAAACAACCTTTAATGGAAAGAAAAAACCCTAATTGAAGAAGGAAGTATTCGTTTATTGAAGTAAACCTTAGATACGTTACAGCCACTGTACAGCCACAATATTACAGTATATTGATTAAGAGAATATAATCATACATAATCGTGAGTAATCAAAGTTTATCTATGTTAATTGAACATCATTGTTGCGGTATTACGAAGACAGTGTCGCTAATGAATGCACTGCTTGTTTATCTTAATGAAGTTATGTATATGATACTGATCTAACACCACACATCGAGGGCAAAGTTTGCAATCAGACGAAGACAAAGTGTTTTGTTTGTTTTTAGTAGACTTTACTCATAATCGAAGATTGTCATTAGTCAGTGATTACTTGAATAAACCTGGTGTAAATGTGGAAAGATGAATTATTTCATCTCCCGAAATTTGTTTACTGAAACATATTTTTACTTGCTTATGAGGCTAAAGTTATCCGTTCGTGTACTGTAGTAGTAGTAGTAGTAGGCCTAGTATATTATATTGGATAACTTCTTTAGCACAAGGCTATAAATCTGTCACAGGGTCCAATACTAACTTTGGATCATTTAAATATAATCATGTTCGTAATATCTACATAATCCTGTGTAATTTGAAATATAAAAATCATGCGAAGCTGTCACATTACATGTAGCTTTTTGAACTTTACCAAATCAACGATATTCTCCATCTACTTTTAAGAATGTGATTTCAATGAAATTTATAGTATGAATTTTAAATGTGATTCCTCTATATTTTATTCAATATTTATTTTATATATCATGCAAGATCATTCTCATGTTATATTGATCAATACCACTCTGATTTTTGTATCAAGCTGCACGTTCAGTGTGTTCTTTATTAAACCAACATCTAATGTTAATGATAAATAGCTCTTTGCATATTTTGCATTATTTTCGCAATTATTTCATTTCAAATTACCGTGATAGAACCCCTCTCATAATCTCAATCAGGGTAAATGCCTTAAATATGACATGGGGTTTTCTTCCCAGAGCGAACCGAGTTTCGTTCCCCCCTTTTCCCCCCCCCCCCGTTTTACAGGTTTAAAAAATATATATATATTATGAATTAGTGGATATTTTCTGGGGTAGTATGAGCTTACCCCTCCGTCCCTTCGGCGCTTCTGTGATACAACATGAGGGACTCGGCACTTTCACTGGGGATGGTGGGGGAACCGGTCTTTCTTGATAAATAAAATGCGAATTTACAAAACTATTCAATAGGGGGAAGGTGCGGGAGTGGGCTCTATCGTTCAATCATTTTCTTTTCTTCTCTATCCTTTCTTCCAAATATGTTCTCTCCTTTTCTCTGTTTCTTCTTGGTCCGTATTTTCTTCGTCATTCGATGGGGGGGGGGGGGCACGTGCCCCTTATAGCTACGCCACCTTGCATCGCGAGATATCAATATTATACTCCTTACTTCCTCATACAGATTGGTGTAGATACGTCATGACGTATGCATATTAGACGTATTAACAAATCAAGGTTACTCGTACTGCATGATATATACCTCGGATTGTTTTTGTGCCATAATTTGAGAGAGAAAAGGCGAAAATATGAGTGGGACTTTGTCGGACTTAAACGCCAAACAGGCAGACGCTCTCAAAGCAGTAAGTAGTTATGAAGTTTGGTTTTATATCAGACATCTAAATGTAATTTTTGCACTCATCACGAGTTTGATTACTGAGTAACTGGACCAGAGGGTCAACAGACAACAGACCGTGATCAGTGGGGGTGAAAATGAATGTATTGTAATATTATATTTCGTCAGACACTATGAGGTGATTGCGTCAAAATGAAAGTGTTTTTGGTTTTAATTTTTTTGTGCAATGCCCTCAGCGCCAAATACTACAAAAGAATACAAATTTTTAATAAAATGGCAAGGTATGAAGACAAAACAACGAATCAACTAACTAAAAGGTCAGAGCCAATGACTGTTTACTCTATTAGAGAATGAAACTATGTGTTTACGAAATCAAATGTTCTATTGCATAATAGCCATGACATGCATTCAACAATCTTTACTTGAGCAATTATTCTTATCCAATATCTATGATGAAGTATAGCACTTAACCCAACTTCTTGATACAATTCCATTGATCTAAACTGCGTTCCAGCATAGCTGACTTTTCTTGAGCTAAGAATGCTACAAAACATTTCAATGAAATGTAATTTCTGTCAAATCTAAATTACTTTGCAGATTAGAACCAACCTTGATGAAGTATTACAAGAAAAGCATGATGACCATTGCCTGTTGAGATTCTTAAGAGGTAAAGACTTGATATCAGCAAAAGTAATTAATGTTCAGAGCATCTAAAGATGTATTTAAAGAATTAATTCATTAAAGCTATTCATAAATGCTGGTTATTATCACATTTTAGCCGGTTTGGATGATGAATAAGCCTCTACTTATGACCAAACAACGGTTTCATTGATAGCCTGTTGCAAGCGGGTGAAACTATACTTACGATACATGTACCTGTTTTGAAGTCACATAAAATATTTAAAGGGACACATTTAAATGATCATTACTGTCAATACAGAAAGGAGACTTGGTGCTAATGATATGGGGATGAGTCAGGAAAGAAAATATAAAAAGTATGTGTGCTCTGAGACAGATAAAGTATAATCACATAGAATGAGGTGAAACAAGAAGAGAAAAGAGAAAAGAGGATTAGCAAATGTTGAAATGGAGGAAAGTAATAAAGACAGAGAAAACAAGTTTTAAACGTCGATGTGTAAAAGTATTCTTCTTGCTAGCTTTCAAAAATCTTTCCTCATTTTTTTTTGCCTTCATTTTATGATTATATTTTCAGCAAGCCGTTTCAACGTGAAGAAAGCAGAGGAGAAATTCCGTCGGGTAAGAAAATTGAAAATAAGGGGTATACAGGGGAGAATGCTGCATTTATGCATATTATTTGAATTATCTCAACAAATCTAACTTTAATATCTATAAAAGTTGTGTCTTTGGGTTACCTTGGCATACATGTACATTCTTTTCCAGTGACCTTCAGTATAGACAATGATACCCAGGTTTTAGGAGTGATATTGATAATTAAAAATTGATTTAAAGGCAATATATAATTTGATCCGGGTGATTAACAAGTTCTTTAACGATCGTGGAGTCATCTTTAATCTCTGTTTAGACTTTCACTTTCGAGAAAGTACGATGATGTGTCTTGTATCGATCAATGGCGAACCCAAGATTTTCTGACTGAGTGGGGATTGGGGGGGGGGG
>BEXV01000444.1:66288-87298 GCA_003118195.1 Hemicentrotus pulcherrimus
GGGGGGGGGGGGGGGTGGTAAAGACTAGTTAAGATTTCTAGGTGCACTATTCATGGCGCTCTAGTTGACTTGGTCTACCGTTCCCTCTTTCTTCTCATCATAAGCAATAGCAATTCATGTGTAGCCAGGGGTGACCAAGCAAACTGACTTTTCTATTTTCCCTGCTCTCCCTCTTATTCTTACTCTTTCTTTCTTCCCCTTTATTCCAAACTTTAAGCTGCTTGGTAAGAGAAAGACACCTGTACAAGGCCAGTCTGATATGGACAGAGCACAGATAAATGGGGGCAAAATGGAGAGAAAAGAAGCAAAGAGTATATAGAGCAAAAATCTTTTAAGTGCAGCAGCGTGTAGATTTTAACATTATATAGCACAGGACTATTCAATTCTTGTCTGTGTTCATAATGAATACTGCACAGGGTGGTTACTTTCTCAACAGGATACAAACTGGACAAAATCTTAGTTTATAATCAAGTATTTTGCTTGCATAAAACTGTATCGTCTACTTTCTTTCCACAAGTCAATTGATACTTTGTTGTATTCATGATATCAAAAAATCAATGATGACACAATATTACATTAAAAATAACAACAATTCTCTATTCAAAGGGATTGGATAGTTGGAGGTATGAATTTCCACAAGCTATTTGTATCACATTCACCTGAAAAATTGCCCTAATTAGACTTTTCAAAAAAATTTAAGTGGAAGACACAGTGGTAACCTTTAGCATGCACTCCTAGGAATAACCGAATACTCGCAATACTAATAATGGGGCAGTTGATTCACGTTTGAAATATTTACATGTTATGTAATACATCTTAATGAAATGAAATTATAAACGCTATAAAAAGCTTACTTCATGAATATATATATATATATATCTCTCACTGATTCTTTCAATTTTTTTATTCGTTCAGACTTGTTTCTTTTTGAAAAATTGAGAAAAAAGATACAACACAGTTGGGAAGATATGGATATTAATCAGTATAAAGAAGGAAAAATAGCACATAAAAAGTTAAAATTTAACATAAAAGCACAAAATGAAAGACAGTAGAAGTTAAAGAAAATGTTATGTAAGAAGTTCAATGTTGGAAATTAGGACATGGTATAAATGTGTAAATGTAATGTGAGTGTAAATGGAATAAGAGCATTTAAAGATGAAGTTGAGTAGTGGTCATACGATTGCATTGTGAAAGAAACGGTGTGGAATCGACCAGAAAAGGTTGATCACCTAGCATATAAAAATTTGTGTGTATTGCAAGGTTCTGGAATCATCAAAATGATAAGAAATTTGGTAAAGTTACAAACATTGTACACAGAAAGATGTGTATGGGACTACACGAACACGTGGCGAAAAAAACATCCCCCCGAGTTTTACGATAAACATGACATATTTAAGATATGAAGGCATTTGAAGAGCCATGCTTTTCAGGGAACATGTCTTATCTGATGTTTTTCCACAATTGCATTATAACAAATGATAAAGTTCACGAATTATTTGTCACCTCTTCCCAGAATTCAACCTTTTCTTTAACATGTAAATGGGATAAATGTTGATAATGAAAGGACAGGAATATACTAATGAATACTGAAGACAAAAAGGGCAAAACCCCAATTTTTTTTGACGGATTGTAGGATTGATACAGATCGAGAGATAGATAAATTGAATGGATAGATGGACAAATGGGTTGATTCCTGCTGTGCGAATCCTTGACTAATCTACCTGGCTATTGAGTAAATCAGGGTTGTAGCCTACAAATTTGATTAGTACATGGTGTGTCCACTTAACCAGAAAGGTCATTGCTTTCACCAAAAGTGCAACTGCATTCTTGCGGTACTGGACATGACAAGTAGATTTTTCAAAAGTTTTTGATAGCATCAGGGATTTCTAGCCAGGATCTATTGTGGGTGATTAACAAGTTACTAAGAAAAGTTGCATCATCGAACAGGATAGTTCAAACAAATTTTGCAGGAACACCTTTGAAGTACTAGTAGCAGAAACTTCTGATCATGACAATAAATTTTGGAAGGTCAAAAAGATCTATGGTCCTATCATTCATTCATAGTCTTAGGATGCAAGTCTCCAAAACAACCAGAAAAGCAGCTTTAAAATAAAAAATAATAATCAGTATTCTCCATTTAGAATATGATTAAAGTAGCTTATAATGACACAATACATGTCTTCATAAGACAAAGCTACAATGAACGACTGAAAGAAAGAAAAAAACATCCAAGATTTTGATTGATAAGAAGTTAACTTGTTGTACAGAATCATATCATTGCTGGGCAACGCGAGATCCTTAAGGATATCAATTCAAACTCTTTGAAAACTTTTCATTCTAGAATCTTATTATTACTCGTGCAGACTTGGACTTTTCCCTACACATGATGTCTCATTTGTAACACATTAGTTGTTGATAAATAGTTGAACTACCTCGATGAGAAGTGCGTAAGTGAACAACCAAACAATATCTGCCATCTAAACAAGATTCCAGGAATACTTTGGACAAAGGTGTGACTCACAAGCATGGCCTATCGAATATCGGGTGTCTTTTTACTTTCGCCAGTCACAAACATTTTTTTCGTTTTGTGGGAACGCAAATTCCCCTGAGCACTCACGAGATAAGCTTACAGCATGGAGCGTAAATCAACAGAGGGCCGCATCAGAACTAACAATCTTGTTTTGGGAGGAAAGGTATCCTCAGTTGCACAAGAGAAAGAAAAGTGTTTTAATGGATTCCATAAGGAGTGCTTAGACTTGCAACAAAGTTGCAGTACGGTTTTTAAGAGTATTTAAATGGTGAGCCATGAATTCACAGGACCCAACAGCTTTATTTTTCTATAATTCTACACTGGAGAACTGAACCTTACATGCTTCCACAGTGCAAGCTGTTGCATAGCCACATACAGTATGTGTGTATTAATATCTGACTACAGTTGTATACAGTCTTATAAACAAATACATCCTGTTTGACAAGGAAAACCATCTTAATCAAGTGATAAAAGATGTCTTCTACACAGCCTCACGCCACATTATAATTATATACAGTGTATACCAAGATGAATTTTAAGTAAAGTTCTCGGAAATCAACTCAAACGTCTTGCTCCATAATTGCTAGCCCTTCCGACTTGCCAACATATAAAACTGTAGTTTCTTCTTTAAATGCATTTTTAGTACAAAAATCTTTAATACCTCTGAGAAAAATACATTTTGTGGGTTCTAGAAACACTTTTATAAGGACACTAATTCCCAAGTGTTGAAAAACCTCTGGACACAGAAAAACATCTACACCATGAAAACACCCCAACCCAATAAACTTCTGTGGTTAGCGGACTCTATTCATAAACCCATAAATCTGGTTCTGTAAAAGAGCTACATCAAAACAACCACTACTATACTGTTAAGGATTATTTTGTGAAGGTATACTTGATTGAAATTTAAAGTCTTGCAAGTAAACAAGTATAACTTACAGAAAAATAGAGGAGAATGTAATAGATTAGAAACAACATGACAAACACAGATGATACTGATACCAGACCAATAATTCAAGATTCAAGATTTAAATCAAGACAAAATATTCCAAGATTTATATAATAGACATTTAATTGCACATTGGTGTTACATGTACATGCGATGTAATCATAGACAAAAACACATTATCATATGGTGAAAAATAGAATGAACAAAAATATGCATTACTCCAATGGGCTGAGATTTTGTTGTTTATTGGTTTGTTTGTGGTGGGTGGGGTGACTAGAGTATAGCAATATCTGTAAATAACTGGTATCAAAAAATAAAACCAAGAATGTATCAGTGACGACTTATTTTTAGAATGTCAACTTGGATGCTGAAAACCAATTTGCTCATGTGTGTTTGACATGAACAACCAAATGAATGTCTTTAAATATTGTAAATTTGCAATTGTTGGTATTTTTTTATAGAGGTGATTAGAGCATACATATAGCAGCTCCCAGAGCATGCTTGTAGTACATAACATTTAGGCCTTAAAAAAGAGAGGTTTTTTAACATTGCGTTTGTCAAATTCGACCAAGGTAAGAGAGATTCCTTACAATAACACAAGCACATGAACATAGAAATATACATCATCAAATCCCATGCAGCCTCGTAAAATGTCTGCTCAAAATTATTTCTGAAAAAATCATATCACAACTGACAATTTCTTTAGGTGCAGATACAACTAAAACATTCCTGTCTTGAAGCATAAACATTCAAGTTTTCCAGAAAATAGCCCAACTTATAAAATCATTGCATATACATGGTGCATTCAATAATGTACTGGTAATGCAAATTTCTTAATGGTTCTAGCATGCCGATGAAAGGGCACATCAGTGAGATCGAATGCATATAAAGAATGGTCTAAGTTGACAATCTGACCACATTCTGAAGGCATGCTCTCTTAGCAAATAGACTTTTCTTCTCTCTAATGATCATACACTAAGGGTCAAGTTAAGTGTATAGACAGCCAAAGTAAGAATGACATCGGGTCCAGTTTCCACCGGTATCTCTCCCGTTGCTCCATAAAAAGAACAAATAATGCAACTCCAGGAATTTAGCTAAAATCCTTTTTTTAAAGTCTATATCTACTTTTTTTAAAACCATGATATAGTAGGGAGGTTATATCATTCAAGAATAGATGAACAAATACAGACAGAGTAATTAAATAATGCCTTCTTTATTCTCCTGTCTTGTATCAGACATACCCACAATGTATGTCTTATGAAAAGATATGTTTGATTGTTCGTACCTCGTGAAAACAGGGCCAGTGCTGCAATGAGCAAAGTACAGAGGTGAAAGGTAGCAAGCAGCTAGCTGTATGGCTCCACATACAGCAGCACCTCGTGTGTTCGTGTGCGCTGGCATGTGCTTTATTCATATTTCTAACAATATTTCTAAGCAATATCAGAAGATGTCCTACATTGTGAGAAGAGACCGTTTCATAGAATTGTAGATATAAAACAAAAGTAATCTAACACCAGATATCATAAATTCATAATTGCACATATGAATAAATGAAGCACTCGATTTAGAAAGTGATAGTTTTTCTATTACATGTAGATCCATAACTACTAGCTAAATTGTATGGCCCAAGTCCTGTTATACAACAAGTTCAATGGCAAAATGGGCACTAATTTTAGAACATATTTCAAACTACCGTAAGTACTTAATCAAATATACAAACAGCTACGTGCTATTTCACATGTATGTAAACATAATATGTCACCTTGAGCAACATCGTGGGCAGAACATACACGTGTCTTCTCCTTTGTATGGCAAAGACCAAAAATGTTCAAAGCCAAACATTTCTCTTAAGTCCAAGACAAAATGCTGAACGCCCAAATTCACACACATAGAGAGTCAAGAATAGGGCCACTTTACACACCTCTGTCCCCCACCCCCATTAGGTAAATAAAGAAGATTTGCTCAAGTTTACAAAGTTGCAAACGTACTTTGATCAATTTTTTACACATCATTTGATGTCACAACAGAGTCAATAGCGTAGTAAGAATCATGGGGCTTGATCACCATGTTGACATATGGGGGCACATCACCCACATGAAATCAAATCTTCTCACCTCCAACAAACGTGGCCAATTTGAAGAGCGTTGGAAACTAGATCAGGGCCTTGTAAGATTTGAATGGTTTGAATACCCCTGGGTTGATCAACCAATTTACTTGCTCTATAATTTGAAATAGCTAACAAGAGAGCTTCTTTTTTGGTGAAGTCATTGGGTGGTTTTTGTGAGGTATCTTTTCTTAGATGAGTGACGCTGTCAATTCTCCATAGACATTGAGAATAATGGCCTAGGTATTTATCATCTCCTATTTAAAATGATCTATTTGACAGACTTTCAACTTTTCTCATAATATGCACTTTTCCAATACCATTGGGACTACAGTATGCACCTGTAGAAACACAGGAATGTGCAAAGACATACAGAGGCCTATGGCTGAGGCTCCCATGGGTAAGAGAGGCAGTGGTATATTTGCAAACATGAAAATATGGAGAGAAAGGGATCATTTTTTTGTTTTAGTCCCCATAAACAGCACCTTATCAGAACGAGAAATGTGATCGTAAGGCAGGTTGCTTTTAATTTAAATAATACCAAGAAAAGTCTATTTCCCTAAAGTGAGAAATGAAATGAATATTTCATCCAGTAAAAGTCTTTCACAGTATTTTAAACTTTGATAAGCAAATTCAGAGAGAATAATTCCAACGCAAACTTTTCTTCCAACATACATGGACTGCTACAGATTTTGCTCTGTTTCATAAAGGTCAGACTAATACTCTATACCCCCCTCCCCCAACAAAACTAGAACTCATCCACAATCATAAATAATGTAATAATAATAATAATAATAGCTAGTTCTTATATAGCGCTTTTCAAGACCGAAGGCCCTCTCAAAGCGCTTTACAGATATATATATTATTAACCCGGTCATCGGATTCAGGCTTACCTGCACACAATGTATGCACATTCTCCACTCCCTGGGGAGCATTCCAGCCAGGCGTCATTTTTACATGCGCACACTTGCTAATCTAAGCACATTAACTTTCGCATCCTACCGGGTACCCATTTTACACCTGGGTGGAGAGTGGCAAATGTAGATCAATGTCTTGCCAAAGGACATTAGTGCCGTGGTGAAACTTGAACCGCGGACCTTGTGATCAACAGTCCGCAGACATATCCACTCGTCCACGACACCTCTAGCATATTTTCTGCTGAGAGCCAAAAGGGCATTACGCTCCATGTCAAAGTATAATTAGTTAAAGGCCATTATGTTTCTCAGTAAATGATATTCAGGTTGCTAGCTCAGTCACATGTAGGTCCAGGACTTCATGTTTTATTTATCAACACACAAAATCTTATCATGAAAATATTGACTCTGCCCTCCTCCTCCCAGGCTAAGCTGTTGATATTGATTATTTATAGGACCTTAATACCACTGTGTTCACACTATCACGATTCCTTGTATAGCTAAATGTAAACGATAATGTAACCCCAGTCATCGTATAAAGAAATGTAGTATAAAAAACGTCATATAACAAAAACACCTGTTTGACATCGTATTGAACAAAAACTTTATCTAGTCTGAATGTTGTATCATACAAAAATCATATAACTGGGCGGGGCTTATCATCAGTGTGCACTAATGATGGGCCACCTGTCACGTCGATTGTTGTCCTCTTCGAAATGTATATTTTTTAGTTTTTATACTATGTTTTTAAGTAGTCTGAACAATCCTTTTGCTATACCATGACTCTTTATCTTGTACAAATTGTGTATACAAAAGTATGAACAGTCTAATCAGTTTGGTTATTGCATAGCTGTAAAGTTAAGGTCATGCACATGGCATACACATCAATATAATAACACAGACTAGTGCTGACTTGTAGTGTATCTGATGAGAGCCAAAAGGGCATTTACTCATATCATTTTGCAACGAGTCAATGCCCTTCTGTCTCTCAACAGAATTAACAGTATTGCCTCTGCCTCTGTGCACACATCAACTTCACAAAAGATTATATCAATGATTGAATTTTTGTCAAAATGTGTCGATTGAACAATATTCAAAATAATATAGATTGAATACTCATTAAAACAATTGTTTGATGTTGTAAGTTCACAGTATAATTTCAATGGGAACAGAATTTGAAATTCCACATACATACTGTGCAATCAAATATGCTTCGATTTCAGGTTTATAATATATCTCTTAGTCCTTTGCAGTTCATTCTGTGGGAGTCTTCAGAAGTATACAAACAGACTTTCCAGTGTTAATTGTTATATCTTCAAAAATATGCTTTTCTAATCATTATGCATCTGACATAATTCTTTGTCATGGTTTACCATGTAAATCAAAGGAATGAATGGAATTTTAGATTTTTAAAACATTGGCCGAGTTTCCCTTTAAGCGAGTACAAATGTACACTGAGGTACTTAAAGCTATAGATTTGTTGATTCAATTGTTGATTACTTGTTGACATAATGATTTATGACTAATGAATTTCCTTGCTTAGTTGAGAGAGAGCAAAGTACAGTATCTATTCAAATTTATATATTAGTGGGAGCACCGTGAAGGTTCTGGCAGCTAGTGCGATAGATCCGGAGTTCGTTCATGGTGGCAATCAAGGGTTTTGATCTGGACTTCCACAATAAAGAGCTAAAGTGCACCAATCACACAAAAAAGTATATTGTTCTGTATGTTAGTAGTCCCATGTGAGAGTACTCTGTATAAAATATGAGCTTCAGATCACTTCTAAAAAGATTATTTGGACGTTTAAATACACTCTCAATTAAGAAAAAGTGACTTGTGAGTCGATAACTCGCATAAGATATGGCCTGCACAGAACCAAAGTCTGACTTTGGGTCCGTGTGTGCCGTTTTATTTTATTTGTTATCTTTTTTCATACTTCTATGCTAGCCCATATAATGCAGGGTGCATTTTTTTTTTTTTGGGGGGGAGGCTAATTTTATATATCCTAGCTGCACAAACCCAATGCCCATCTGGTTTTCTACAGTCAAAATGATGACAGCAATGAGAAAATGCAGAACAGGAAAATTCCAATTAACTTTAGTGATACAGTAATGATTAAAGACTGACAGCTTCCCATTTCATGCTGACATTTGACAAGGAGTGATTGTCGTTTGGTTAATTCATTTACCGATCTCGTAACACGTTCAATGTTTGCTCTGAAACTTTATTAATGATGAAAACCACTGTTCAAACAATTTACAGATCACATTCAGGTCATGTAATTAAACAGAAAAAATGACACCAGCTGTGTTTACATACACTATGTATGCTCCGACATTATCAATATTTTTTCTTCTTCATCTCTTTAACGATCTTAGTAAAATGTATGTCTGCCTTATCTTTTGAATCAAAAAGGGTCATGAAGACCACAGACTTTGTACATGCAATTTTTTTATCTTTCTTGCCTCTTACCATTTATAATTATGGTATAACACTACAGGTACAGAAAAGGGTTATAAAAAATAAGATTGAACTGATACTGTCATTGAATGATAGATAAGGCAGATATACATTTCTTTCACTGACAATGGAGGGATATTTGAGATAAATGGCAGTAAAAGGGAAGACTCAAACCATAATACATTAAGACATGACAATATGACTGGCAATCTGTGCTAGATGTGAACACATGTGGGTTTCAGAAAAGCCATTCTCATAGATCTATGTGAAGATAGCCAAGCTTTTCTTATCTGTTCATGTTATCAGAGTGTCAAACCCCAAGACACTATACCATCCTCTTCAATCAGAGCAAGATGTGAACACATTACCAGGATATCAGATGAACCATTTCTGATAGATGTAAACACAGCCCGGGTTCAATTTTTATCTGCTCATGTAATCAGGATATCAGACAGGGCAGTCTAATTTGCCTCATCTGAAATTACCCCCAAGACCCCTTTATCAGTGTCCTACGATCAGTTAAAGATGTGAACACATTAGACAAGCTATTCTCACAGATGTGAACACAGCCATGTCTTCTTATCTTCACAGCACACATTATCAGGGGATCAGAATGGGAAGGCTTATATATATATATATATATATATATATATATATATATATGTCTCATCTGAATCTACCTCACCTCATAACCGTGTTCTGTAATCAGTAATAGATGAGAACACATTAGCAACAGACCAGATAACAATACATTCCAATGAATGTAAACACAGCCAGGTCATTCTTATCCTAGGATGTTATCAGGGTATCAGACTGGGTAGTCTTATCTGTCTCATTCAATCTAAGCAAAGACTTAATTACAGACCAGGTGATGGTAAACCAAACAGACCAGATATATTTGACAAATGAGTCAAATCAGGTTCCATGGCAGGTGACATGTGCAATATATACACCCAAGAAAGCGGAGACCTCCTTTTCTCTCTCTCTCTCTCTCTCTCTCTCCTATATTACATCAGCCTCTCTTTCTCTCCCTCTTTCTTTCTTTCTTTCTGTTTATCTTTCTTTCTTTCTTTCTTTCTTTCATTCTCTCTCTCTCTCCCCCCTCTCTCTCTCTCCCTATCTATTTCTTTCTCTCATCTCTCTCTCTCTCTCTCTCTGTCTCTTTTCCTACATTTTTTTGTTCCCTTTCTTCTACTTTATTTTTCCATTCATATTCTTCTTCTCCTTCCTCATTTTTTAGTTGATAGCAGCTATTTATCATGTTATATCAGTGGAACATTACAGTCATTCAAGCAGTTCCCCACCCTACTTCTTTCCTTTAACAAAATTAAGCCATTTGGTGGGCGAAGATTTAGTTGAGGGCTTGCCAAAAGAAAAGAAAAGAAAAATGCTTGTCACCTTGCGCTGATAAGAGTAATATTGATTGATTGGGATCAAATGTGTCTTATGAGATCCCATTATAGTCACTCAGAAGCTTAAAAGATTTACCCTAAAGACCCATTTCCATCACATTTCATCTCAAAACCACTTTGTTCAGGTCATTGGTATATACCCAAAGAGTGATCCTTGGTATGTAATATTATATAAATGGAAGAGCTATAGACCAAGACACAATGAATTTAGCTGTATATCAAATTTGCCAGAAACCTTGTTGTAGCTTTCAGATCACCTTTTCCATCTCTCCGACTTTTTCTCCCAACAATTGCTGGTGTCTTAGTTTGTCAAATGCATACAGTTAATTTAGGGTTGTACTTGGGTTTTAGTTAGCTGGGTTTTAGTTAGCTGGGTTCAGGGTTTGGGTTAGGGATACTGTTAGGTCATTGGTCTAATCTTCAAGTTGGGAATTCTGTTAGTGTACTAAATAGACCGGGAGCAATTGTTACCCGAGCGACATGTACCTTACAATATGGTACAGGTGCTGTGATGCAACTAGGATATAACATCAAACTAATCCTGGAGAATACTAAGCTTGAGAAAGGATGTCTCTGGCCTTAGATAACTTGGGCTGGAGTTTGTGGAAAATGCTCAATATCAAATGGAAATCCTATCAAAAGAATTAAAAACATACACATACACATATACCTGGTTCTTTGTGGATATACATTCACGCATACACCCAGGTTCTCTTGCTAATCACTACATCCTTGGTTGTGACATAAGCTACACAAATTAGTCCATGTAAGTAAAATAAATTGCAGAATAGCACAAAAATCCTGGCATAGTAATCGGCCTTTGACCCCTACACGCAAGTCAATATGACAGGGCCACAATAAAAGCCCTATCCTAAGTTCAACACGGTTATCAACATGAAGGGAGCGGAAGAAGACTCAAAAAGAGATTACGGCCTGTAAAGAATAAGTGGTTTGAGTAAGATAAAGCTCTGATTGAAAACAAACGTTAATTAAACAAATGTACTGTATTGCAGCTCATGTTCTACTCAATTGTTAATGTTTCTGCACTTCAGTTGCCATCAAATTGCAACAAGTCTAATAGGCTAATGAAACCCAAGATGAATGTACAATTCTCCAACATATTCATTTTAAACTTTCTTTTCTTTTCTTCATAATAGCAATGGATCAATTATATTGTGCAAAATAATCAATCTGCAAGAAATTTTACAACTTCATTCCATCTTCACACAATTCTTCTCCCTTTATGTATATTTCTTGTTTTTCATGTTCATTTCCAAGTTTAAAATTTTAACTGATGTTTGAACCTTTGAGACAAAGGGCAATTCAAAGACATTATGTTTACACAATAAACATTGTTAAACGTATGAGCATACAAATTGTTGAAATGAAATTCTATTAGGCATATAAATAGAAAATTAGCATCCCTTTGTACATGAAAGCATTTCCTGAATTTCTGAGTTTGCACAATTTTGTTGATGTCATTATACAACAGTTATTACACAAACATGTATAAGATATAAGAGTTTGATCTCTATGAAAATACCAGAGTACATTAGTCTGTCAAACAGAGAGCTATGGCAAAGTTCTCTTTTTCCTCATCACTATGTATGGGTAGACCTTACAAAGACCATTGTTTTCATTTTTCATCACAGTTTATCCTCAGTGTCACACTTATACTTGAACACTTTTGCAAAGATCTATCGCAAACTTGCCAACTGCATCCTCATCGTTATAAGAAGCACACAATAATTTCTTGACTTTCACATTCTAGCAAATCTCTTAATTTGCCTTTTGCTCTAGAAAGAGGTGTAGTCCAATAGACAATTCAATGGCTTAATAAGTTGCTATGAGGATGAGTCTACTGTTTTTTTTTTAAAGAATGACATCATTTTAAATATACTCCTACAGTCACTCATCACTCGTGATCTGATTGGTTCGTCAGCGGTCACATGATCTTCATGTTGATAAGAACAGGAAGTTTCGATGGGTATCCAAACCACAATTCATGGGAGGAATTTACCTTGAAAAGATCAATCTCGAGAGATGAATGATGCACCCATTGCTGATCAAAAAGACCGAAAGATTAAAGGGAAAATTCAGAGACTGGAAAAAATGTTTCTCATGCTTTAGAATATCAAATCTATATCATTTAGTTCTGAAAATTGGAATAAAGTGTAAAACTCTTATGAAACATCAAAAGCATTCTTCTAAGGTACTATTTATTTTGAAAGTTTTTTAATCTATGGCAAATTGCTTTTGTTTCTGCGTAAAATAATATTGAAGCATAATACTAAGATTTCACTTTCCCTTGCAATTGTTCCACAGCAGCCAACTCTCTCGTTATCTTATAATGAACACTAAGACCACATAAGAAACAGAGTCTGTCTGTTTAGACTATTCACAACAGTGTTTGTAAACACCAGAGTACTAGAGTAGACGGGTCAGTGTACTTTCACTAGTAGATTGTATCACATTCAACACACTTATCATGGCCACAGCCCACTTTCAGGTGACATTTCAAACTCACATGAACCCACAATGGATCTATATACTAGGTGCAATAATACAAGGAGTGTAATGGAAATGAGGTTTGTTACATATCCTAAGCAACTGCACAATTGCAATTTTTTTTTAAATCAACCTAGCACCAATTTCAATAGCCGTGTAGAGCATACATTTAACTTTTGATGGTGTGTACATTTTGCAAGGATATATTACATATGTCTAATCAGAAAATGATTTTTGATCTTAGATCTATAGGCAATTTAATAGGATAATGAAAACTTCCATGATATATAAAGTCCACAAGAAAAAGGTAACCTGATATATCAAACTAACTGTATTGTTGGAAGATCAATTTGAAACAAAACCAAAACACTTTGAATGGGTGACTAGTGTTTAGTGTTTTAAAAATTGTAGAGTCATTACCAAGTTTCCGCTCTTTTTTCAGTGGAACAGAATCTTCACTAAATAATAGCCAATAGTTTTACAGAAAATAGTGTATGATGATAAAGAGAGAAATATCGTGTAAGCATTTGGCAATGACCAGAAATCTCATAGTGACTTAGCACCAAAGGAACTAACCACAACAGTCAGCAGACCCGCGTTCTTCACTGACCAAGTTTTATTGGTATTTTATGACTTGCTTTATGATGTATGCCTAACTAATTTAGGACTAGGACAAACTTATGATAAAAATCAACAACAAACAGAAAAGAGGCCTCAGTCCAGGTGGAAATGTGTACATGTACTTTGTGTATCTTGTCAAAAGGGAAATAAAATTCACAGCTCCGTGCCTCATTTACAAGTAGGTCACATTAACGATCATGTCTGTCTTCACATGGTCTAATTTAGATCAGTAATCAATTGATAGTATCTGTACGATCTTTGCGTCTGTGATCTAATTTGGCTAAAGAACAGGTATGGACATAGAATCTCATCTTGTGACTGGGGTGTGATCGGAGGATTGCCAAATTAGATTAAGAGCAGGACAAAAATTGTCTGTTGAGAGGCAGAAAGGTGTAAGCTCTTAGTAAAAGTATGAGAGCTAAGGCCCTTCTGGCCATCACCAGATGGAATGTTCAAAGATTGGACAGTTTCTTTAAGATAGCCAGTTGTAAAGGTAATTGAAATAGTTCAAAGCATTTTAAGTGGACATCTTTTGCAAAACCCTTAATATTAGCTTCCCTTTTGCTCGCCAGTTTCAAAAATTGCAAAACTGGAAAACATAGATGAATGCATTGATGCCAGTGTCCAAAACTCTCACTTTCAAGATGGAGTAGATGTGGACCCCAAAGAAAGTATTGTACTTAAATGAAATCGCATTCATCAGGCTGAGGAAAACTTATGACAACGTACACAGTTGCCCATAATGTTGGAAATCGTAGAACTCTAAAGACAATAGTGACTACCCCCCCCCCATCCTTTCGTCCACTCTTAGTTTTACATGCTTCATAGCAGTGCCTGACCTTTCCTAGGCACTCATGGATTAGTGTATCGTTTAATTACACCAAGATTGATTGGGGCAAAAGGACTGACCCCATTTTACCCGAGCAAAGTTTTGAGAGCACTTCTAAATATTTGTAACGAGTAAAGCAACCTCTGAACTTCAGGTACTCCAAATATGAGTGTGTACCCCAGAGTCAAGAAACCTTGCAGTTAAACTATCTCGACTGGACTTTGGAATTTAAAGAGAGCTGAAACCACTACAGAATTTATATCAACAAAGAAATATGGAACCCCTTGTCATACGTTCAATGGAGGAACCCTTTTATAAAATGCTTGGCAACTTGAATTTTCATATCAAACAAGAAAGGAAAATGATCATGTAAGCTTTGCGCGCCAAATTACAAATGGGATAAAAATTGGGAGGATAAAAGACATGCTGTTTGACAGTGATTCATAGTGTTTTTTGCAGATTAAACAAAGTTGCTCTCAGAGGTATAAAAAGAGGCTATTTTGTGGAATGATCTTTGGGCTGTTTTCCCAGGATGGTTTGGAGTAGTTTGAGGAACATGGTTAACAGCCTAGCATCCGGAGTGATGACATGAAAGAGATCGAGGGAAGGAAATGGGAAAGAAGGAAGGAATTAGAGGATCAGAATGAGATAGGTGACAAGAGAAAGGGAGGCAGAGGGAGGCAAAAGAAAAGGAAATTGTAATGGAAACAAAATCTACTGAGAGCAAGAAGTTTGTGAACTCTAAAAAGAATATGATTTTATGCAGACAGTATATACAATTTATTAAAAAAAGAATATGATATACAGGAGCAATGAATATGACATTTATGGAGGGACACATATGAGAACGAGTAGAAATAATTAGAACAAGAAATATACTTAAAGGGAGAAGAATTGTGTGAATATGGAAGGAGGGAAAGAAAAAATAAGAAATGGGGGGAAAATAGGTTGTGAGGTGCTCAAGGGGTGTCATTACACTCTGACCCCAAAATGATGCTACCTCACGATAGAGATTTGAGCTCTTTGTCGATAGAGTCTGACTGAGCGAAACAGGAGGAAGCTCCTTGATTTTGAGTGATGATTAGCAGGCGCTCGCCCCTTGGGCAAATCTGTCTACAAATGTAGGAGGTCATTAATTAACAATACTGAGAGGAAATGACGTGATATTAAATAGCGAAGGGGAGGAGGGCTTATTCCTGTATGGGGCTCCCAAATGTCACTGAATAGCAAGACATCTTTAGATTGTACCATCATCATCTATTTGCAGGCTATTCACAGAGTCCATCCGTGACTTATCAAGATACTGCTGCTACATCTGTCAATGTGAAAATTGTCTCCACAATGTGCCCTTTCCTTTTGCAATAAAGAAAATCCGCTTTGTTTGTTCCCATTTTCCCTTCTGTTTGGTCACGTTCTGACATTGATATCCATAGACACCATTCAAAATGGGCACATGGCTACACAGACAAAACAGAAAACTTGATTTCTACTGAGATAATAACAAGCATTCAAAACATGATGCTGTTTATTCAACATTGTAGTTGCTCAAAGCCAGAAGAACGTTTCAGCTCTGTATTAAAGTTTATGAGTTCTGGGTCCAAACAGATAACTAAACACACTCCATGCCCAATCATGACAACAGAATTTACTCTACAAAGAGTGCAGAAATATATTTGTTATGAATCATCAACCCAGCTGAAGAGAGAGAAGTGGATAACAGATCTTTCCACGTTTGCCATGGGTCTTTCTAAAATGGTATTAAATATTAGACCACTTTTAATATTGTTTTGCTTAACACTTTTTTTAAGTCAACAAACAAAATCCACAAATTATACCTCAAGTTGTTGAGAATCATGCCTTACAAGATTATCTATTTCAAATTGGCTTGAAATATATGGAAATTCAGCATATTCAACGTCGAACTGACATGTAATTGATACACTGATTTCTGAAATATTTATAAAGTAAGAACACACTTAAAGTAATTTTGAAAATTCTACATAATCCTAATACAAATACAAGAACCTCAAACAGAAAAGCCTAGTGGAAGTACTAAAGAATATCATCAACCATTAAATCCACAAAGTATACTCCTACTGATTGTATGAATGAACCCAATATGCCTCTACATCCTCAATGAGCTAATTCAATGTGAATACAACAATATACACATGACAAATCCTGAAAAAAATGGAGAAAAAAAACTCTTCAATTCATCCAAATGCTTTGCACAATTGATTTGATCTGCAAATGCTGCAGATGGTGAAATTGAAGGAACAAAAGGCAATCCATGAACAATAAAGGCCACAGTGTAATTCTATTCTCACTAATTCTGTGATTAACATTGGTTCATGACCTAGGATTAATAAATCAATAAAGTGCATTAGGAGATGAAATGAAAAAAAGAAAGGCCAAGATAGAAATACAAGACAGAAATGAGGAAAGGCAACTGGAGGAAAAACATGGATACAAATCATAAGGTATCTGAGAAATTTATAAAGAGAAAATTAATACAGGAAGCGAAAAGAGAGGGGGCTGTGGCAAAAGAGGGACTGGGGACACAAAGAATATAAAATGGAAAGAGATCAAATACAATACCAGAAAATTGTCAATACGATGCAACATTTCCATCACAGAAAACCTTAATCTACTCAATAGCCAATGCAAACCCGAGCCTGCATTGAACCAACCTCATGTACTTCACACGTACACATAAAGGCCACTCAAAGAAAATGGTAGCAAAAGAGGGGTGATGAGAGCCCGTAACATTGTTCATCATAAAGAGCTAGGAGTTTAAATCCAGCCCCTCCAAGGAACCATTGACATGGATTTATACCCCAAGAAGAAGTATGAGAGATCTCTAGACCACCTATCCAAATCCTTAGATAAAAATTCTTTAATGTCTCTTGACCCACTATCCCATTTGTTGAAACACTTCTTTGAGAGTTGTCTCCCTCGTTCTCTATTCTTCTTTGAGCCCGTAACGTTTGGAAAGGCAAGGCTTCACGGCTGCCCAGTACAAACTTTGCCCAGATAAAAATGCACGGCTGTGTTTGCCTACCAGGGTCCGGTGATACAAGTTTCACTGGGTATGTTCACATTGGTGGTGGTAGTATGGGGATATGGGCCCAACAGCAATCTAATATCGTCTGTTAAGAGCCAGAAAAGCGTTGTGTTGAAGTATATTAGTTAACGCCATACTCATTCCAAAAAGACGATGTGTGTATGCAGTCCACAGGTTTCACTGTGAATGTTCACATCCATGGTGAAAGCAAAGATTACTGTATACAATTCCAATGATACAGCTTTAACTGGGCATGTTTACATTGGTGGTGTACTTAAAGGAGAGGTTAGGAGTAGCCATCTCAGAATGCCCTATGCATGCATGTATGGATATTATGCAACTTTCTGCAGCACTCTATCATCACAGGTACTCTGTCATATCAACTTTAGGAAGGCAAGTTACATTGTATATGCCTCATGACAACTACAAGACTTGAGATTAAACCTACACTCTTCCATCAAAAGTATCACCTGTTTGGAAAGACTTTAAATCAACTATTGAGTGCCAGAAGGGTATTAACTCAGATGTGTGGGGTGTGGGGCGGGGGGGGGGGGGGGGGGGGGGGGGGGGGNGGGGGAGATGTGCCAATGCCCTTATGACTCTAAGCAGACAATTTATTGATAAAAAGTTACAAGAAAACTGAAATATATAAATAATACAGCTCCACAAGTGATGCATTGAACCAAGAACTTGTACCACTTCCCCTTCGTCTTCCAATGGTCTGTATACCCCCGGACCCTCCCCTTCCTCCCCCACCCTTCCATCACTCTCACCAGTACATTGTAACAAAGGAATGAGTTCATCATGGTTCATGTACCTGTGATTGAGTACACATCTTTCTAAGCTGTTCAAGTCTGATGATTCCTTGTTCACGGTTCTGTCTAGACATTTCATCTTGCCTTCAGTCAAGCTTTTCAATTTGGTGGTTTGTTCTCTAGATTTGAAGTGAAACATTCCAACAGACATCTTCATCATCAAGACAGAAATTATTGTGTAAGGGATATCATCTACTGAGTAACAGAAGGGCATCAACTCTATGTAAATTACATAACAAATACCATATTGACCTTCAGCAGTTCAGAGAAAACGTGAAGAACTATAAAAAGGTTCCTGTTTAAAATTATTCTACACATCTCAAACTGTTAAATGTGACTGAAGAGCATAGTGTAGAAGTCTAAAATACATAATTGATGCTCGCATATAATGTAAATATGAATTACTGCTGCTTTAACAACGCATAGTGGTAACATAAAGTAAGGATATGTTTCACATAACATTTATAATGTTCCCACATATACGAGACAAGAAGTGAGCACTTGTCAGGTATCATCAGGATCTTCAGTCCTCACAAATTTATACAAAGCCTACTTTATAGAATACCATAAAACCAGGCATACTTCACACATTTTTTTCCTTCTATGTAATGAACCGTGTCTACACCTCTAAGACAGGACCTGGTCTTCTTGGAACTACATGATTGTAGTCCCGGATCTTCTATTGTCTTGCATGCCAGGGATAGACCTGCCTGTGGTCATCCTAACACCAAGCCCTGGTAAAGAAGAAGAGTGACATGGCTATCTGCGAGGCTAGGTAAATATTATCTTTTTTGCTCAGCGCTCCCTGGTAAGAATTAAAGTTCAGAAGTGCAGGGCAAATCAGACATAGTGTTGTGATGACACACACTCAAATGTAAGCATGAACACTGATTAATACCTCGCGTCAATAAAGACTCTGCACCATAAAGTTGTAATACGCTCCCTCCTGCTATCATTTCCTACTCTAACCAAATTCCCAATTTTAACCCTGGATCAGACACTATACCTAACCCTAGCCGCAACCCTAAACCTACCATTGCAACCCCAATCCTTACCCTATACGTGTGAGGAAATACATCAGAGAGCAATTGTTACCATCTATGGAGCACTGTACCAAACATGCCCCTCCCCCCTCCCCCCACCCTCTTAAAATGACTAGAGTCTAACAAGATATCAATACTCATAATCATCATCGTACATGTTCGAGCATGAAACAGCCAATCATGAACTTCTCATCAACATCAAAAACTCATGAGAAGATTCTGACAGATACAAAACTATAAGCTAAGTTAGTTAATTGTAAGGAGTCGCTGAAGTAAAGTCCGATTCGTGGTTTTTAACTCCAGTGACTTGGAACTGCTCCAAGAAAATTGCACAAGTGAACCATGCCGTTTCGTATAGTTTATTTATCTCTAAGGAATCGACCTTCTATTTACAAAAGCATGCATTGAACTTCATTTGGTGTGACCACCAATCATGCAGTACTATGAATCCATTGCATATGTCGTAGCTGAGTTGTTTTAGTACATAATTTATCATTGAACTAAAACTTCATTTTTTTGGTCAAAGATCAATTATCAGTAATGTTGAAACAGCTAGTTTCACCTAGATGAACCTACAGTTCAAGGCAATACATTTGCCAATCTACAGGTTAAACCTTGGGAAGAGGCAAGCCCATGTGTAAGGTAAATCGGGTGGTAGAATGACTAATTAGCTTGGCATAATACAATTCATTTTCACCTTTCTTGAATATTTAAAATAAATTCATTACATCAGTTAATTCACATCTTCATTAGACAAAGAAAAGTAGATTTATTATCTATTTTGTATTTAAGAGAACTTTCCCCAGATTAAAATACTGAAGATTTAGCAAAAAAGCTGTATTCTTCAATTCTTTAATTGAAAATGTAAGAGGGAAGTATTAGATCTAGGTTTACATTACTATGTAAAACTCATTTTTTTTGTTTTTGTTTCAGTGCATTCAGACATACAGAACAATGGTTAGAATTCAGTACAAAAGGGGTCATATAAATGTGTTGCCATCACATTGCATGATCACCAATGATGCAAGGGAAGTGCTGTTTATGATTGCAATGGTGTCATGATCATTATCAGGACCAGATTGATGATGATGCTAACAATGACAATGATGGTGAAGATAATATGGCGATGGTTCAGGCAGTGATGGTAATGGTGGTGATGATGATGCCAGTAATGGTGATGGTGTTGATTATAGTGATGATGAGGAGAATGACAAGGACTATGTTAATGAGGAGGAGGATGATAGTGGTGATAAGTTTAAGATTAGGATGAAAATGATGATGACAACCATACAGTGATCCACCTTAAAAACATCACCATCTCTCTCATATCAATAACAAGCATAAAAGTATCATAAAAGTACATACTAATGTTCATCATCCTCTATCATCTATAATTGAATTGTCATGGTATCCTGCCATTTGGATCCAAATCTTCCTGTTACAAAACCAAATGAAGCAAGCCTGTCCATTCCATCACATCTCATTATGTATGTGGTAGCATTGTAACAAGATTTGCGGCTTTTGGGGAGGATTCATGACTCTGCACTATTCATCTAAATGTTAAAGGTGATATCCCCCTAACATATCTATAAATCAAATACCTTACCAATAACCAATATGAAATTTTGAATCTCATCTATCAGGGCAGCACACTAGGAGCACGGGTGCTATGGAAGACTCCAATTGATCTCAAGAGAAGTCACATTGACGTTCACATTAGGACAACTTTGTTTTGATTGGTTCCTGAGAATGACCCCCCCC
>BEXV01000444.1:87384-109419 GCA_003118195.1 Hemicentrotus pulcherrimus
TTTACCCTCAATTTAAAAAAAAAAAAAACCCCTTCCCTGCCATTAATGTTTAAGTGGCAATGCAGTATTAAATGTGTACATTAGCAATGTTCATACATCTGCACTCATTCAACATGAATACAATTCATCTCAATAAAGACAATTATTTATCTATGTTCTTTGATTTTATTTTTGCACATGATGTCTACCATCTTTCACATTCCTGCCAGTTTGTTCCTTTCACTTCCTCCCTTCCCAATCCAACAATCATGCACTATTAAAGTTCACAACCCTACGATCACCCAATGCTCAAATTAATAACATCCTACACCCAGCATGACATATCAACTCTGTAAATATCCTCTCCATTTCCCTTCTCCAACAAAACTTTCGCACCCAACCTAATTAGACGAGGCACAAATTGCATAAGGGTTACCTGTATAACCCCCTCTGGAGGTATTTAAAGGGGAAACCAAGATGACATCTGTTTCTCTAGAATTTGCAAAATTATGTCTAAATATATTTGAAGTACAGCATTCCCACCCACAATGGTAATTCACCATATACAGTTTCAATAATGTGTAGAAAGTAAATAAACCCCATCTTTATAATTATAGAGGAAATCACCAATCATCAAGCACTTGGCATTACTGCCACCATAAATGTCCAAATTGACTCGAATGTATATAATTTGTATAATCTTTTTATTTAATTTTTAGTGTATTTCTCTTTACTAACAGCTTGTAAAATGTCAAATAAGTCTAAATGCAGGTTGTGACTATCCTATAATTTAGCCAATGACCATGAATACAAAATGAATTCTTAAAATAAAGCAAATCATCTATATTTGTCTGAAGTAATCCTGATAGATAAGTATACATCTATTCAAAGAACAAAACATCTGCTAGAAGCCAAAAGGTGATTAATTAATATTTCTTGACATTGACTTCTCGCCCTATTGGTTCTTGGTCAAGGATATCATTAAACAAACAAACTAAAATATTAAAGAAAGAAAATTTGAGCTCATGTAAACATCTAAAGCACCCTATAATTGTTAATTGATCTTGTAATATGTTCTCACACTTCCTCCCCATACGTATACACGTACTATGACCATTTGGTCAGATGTGAAAATAAATTTTGAAGTTGTGGGTCCCAAACTGCATTTGTTACCTTCAGCTTAATGTCTGTTTAGCTGTCTGTTTCGGCTGTCTGTTTGGCTGTCTGCTGACGATATAAATGTTATAGTAGAGGACGTTTTTAACTCCTCTTAACTCTGGAGAGACCCTTTAAGTAACATTAATTGATCACACCTGACCCTCCATCATTGAGGCATACAGGATGTGTAAGTTCAGAGTCAGGGGTCCCAAGATGTATTTCTCAACATTTACATAATGTCCTTTTGGCTATTAGTAACAATTTCATAGAGTAAATTCTGCTCAGTTCCTTTTTACCTCCTTAGAGTCCCTCTACTTTTAATTGATATGTTACCCCTTCCCCTTCCCACCCCACCCCACCACTCCCTAATTATGGCAGGGCATACAGGTCGGATGTGTAAATTAAAAGTCATGGGTCTTAATATGTACCATTAATTAATTGCCGTGTAACTTGGAAGGGAGTGTGCCTACCCTTCATGTAATAAGGAACCATTTAATGATGGGTGGGAGGGCCGGAACAAGCTGCTAAAATTTGCGGGGGATATGTCATTCTTGCCAGCTACATGCACTTTTTTGTGTTTGAGAATTATTTTAGATATTTGAGATAGCAATTAATCAGAGAGACCATGTTTTACATTAGGCATACTCTCTAAATGTAGCTTAATGTCAACTATTTTTAGATACAAAATGATGGCAGACAAAAATGATATCAGTCATGATCATGACATGAGAATTATAAGAGGGAGAGATGATGGAATTATGTGTATCATTAAAGTTCTTTCTGTGAAATTGAGATATAAATAGAAAACATTCAATAATTTCACAAATTAAAGACAGGGTAAATATATATATATATATATATATATATATATATATTTAAACTAAAACCAGATGGCTACTTCATGACTAATCATTAATATTTCCATATTCACCAATGTATACATAATTGATTTTTCTATGAGGACATTGAAGTTTAGGAAATGGACATTTGCTCACAGGAACCTAGTGGGTCGTGAGTAAAGTCTATGGGAATACAAAAAGTCAATGGTCATTAGTCAATGGATTATAAATGAACATATATCCATTCCCCCCCCCCCCCCCCNATCCCCTCCCCCCCCCCCCCCCTCTTTACCAAAAAATTGTTGTAGAGCCAATATGTGGCAAGGATTAGCAACAAAGTAATATCCAGAGCTTTTTTTTTATTTTTCTCCTTTAAGGATACTAACTTTAAAAATTAGAGTTAGAGTCCAGGCCAATCTGGCTGTGCCTATATCAGGAGAATTAGGATGTATTATTGGATGGTGGGTGTGGATTGAAGATGTCAATCAAAATGCTTGATTGATGAGTAACAAACTATTGTCTAATCCTGATCCATAAAGGATGCGCTCCTTTCGTGTCCAGGGAGCATTTTCACTGCCAACATTTCCAACTGCTTTAACTTTTAATATTCATACGTTTGCCTCTTTGTAGATTTTGAACGAATGACATATATAAACCTGAAAAATTATTGTTTTAAAGTAGAAAAAAAAATCATCTGAAAATTAGTATCCTTGACAGCTGATAGTTAATGGAATTGTAAAATGTTCAAATAAAGAGAAATTTGCCAGGAACAAGGATGCAGTGAGAAAGTTCTTAAACTTGACAGGAATGCCAAATCATCTGATTGGATTGAAGCCAGCCAACTCCATTCAGAAAAGAATGACAAATGAACATCCAACATTTCCACATCCAGTTTAACTCCTACTAGTCTGTGCCATTCAAGACCATATCATATTAAACGACCCTTCTGGTTCTCCGTAGACACTATAGGCCTGTCTTCATCAGAATGAAGGTGCAAAATAACCCGCTATTTTCAGACTCTGGATATTTTCCTGAAGCTCGAAAATGCGTCTTAACCAGACCAATACGCTCAGCACAAACTGGCGCAAATTAGCCTGCTATTTTGGAAATACATGTAGCAGGCTATTTTGGAAACAAGACCAAGATTTCCCAGATATTTTCTCAACCAAATAGCCTGCTAATTGCAACTGCAGGCTGATGAGGATGCAAATTTGCGTGCTAATTTGAGATCGGGCTACATGTAGTTAAAATAGTGGATTATTTTGTAACTTCTGTCTGATGAGGACAGGCCTTCCTGGTATGTTTCTTCAAGGAAGAAGACATGAAACCCTCTGGTTCCTTTTGGTCTTGTGGTCAATAAGCAAGATTTCTTTTTCCCCTTTGTCCCATATTCCTCCCCTTCTCAAGCACACAACTTCTATTAACTTCATACTTACTAACAGTTTGCTAAAATATGATAATTTATCTTCATTAAATAAATCAATTAAAAAAATCTTCTTGGAATCAAACACAAAAATATTGATTTCTTGTACTAAAATCCCTCTTAGGGTGTACTTCTTTAGTACGAAAGAAAAATAATGCATCATCAAGTTGACGATTTTTACCCTCCACAAATACATAACTTCCTTTAGTGAAGATGGCTCAAAACATTGGTGGCATTTTGAAATAACTCTGTCTACCAAAAATATATTACGTTAATTCTGTAGGCCTGCTCTAATCATATTTTTCTGGATGATCAACTGATACCAATATCTACCCTAACAATTGGACATATTCAAGTACTTACAAGGTTACAAAATACCAAAATACAGAAAATAATAAAACCACAAGTCGTTCCAATGACAAAGACCGATTGATATTCAGGTTTGTTCGTTTGTTGTTCAATGGCCTCACTGTTCTAATATTTATCATGACTGATGTGCTGAATCTAATGATGGTACAAGTCTGAAATCAAATTTCGTGACCCAGATACCCTCATTGGCATTTAGAATGGAACTCGATCAGCATTTTATGGGTGACAAATTGCCAAAATTTAGAAGTCGCCACGAAGACGATATTTAGAGTACTGCATATTTGTCTGTTAAGACTAAGAGCCAGAAGGGAATAGAAGTCTGTTAAAGAATGAAAATTAATGTCCTTCTGGTGCTCAGCAGACTATATATAGAAAAATTGAAAAAGTTTTAGACTACAGCACTTAAGCTATGGTCACAAATCTGAGCAGCGACTGACCGATCAGAAGCCTGCTCAGTCGCTGCTGGATTTAAGCATCGCCCAGCAATTAGGTCGGTGCACGGGCGGCGACGGCCCCGGCACCGAGCGTAATTTGGGCGGCGAGTGAAAAATGAGCAGGCACCGCCCAAATTTTAACTCCACGCTAAAACTTCAGCGGCGACCGAGCGATGCCCAAAAAACGAGCGGTGCCTGGGCGGCCGCCGCTCGGTGGCCAGGCAGCCGCCGGGCAGAATTGGTTAAAAACTCGGTGCCTAGCTTGGCGGCCTCGCTCGGTGACCGGGCAGCCATGGGCAAAATTGGTTAAAAACTCGCTGCTCAGCCGCCGAGCAGGCTACTTTAGGGTAATGTGACCATAGCATTACAAACATAGTTTAAGAGAGATACCTTGCAAATGTATATATACACTGTATGTCATCATAAATCCAGTTATTACATTCCTCATACCGTATAGGTCTAGATTATCCAATTGTGATCACATTTTGTGACTTACTTAAGAATCTGGCCTTTGCCATGCTTTCATTAATTTGCTTCACCAATCGTAAGAAATTCAAAACCAATGTTGTACTTCATATAAACCTGAGATGAAATTAACCTTACTAACCTTAGTTTTCCTGCAAAAAACCACTTCAGGATGTCCATTTCCGAACTAAAGTGATCTTAGATTAGATTGCAAAACCTTTAGGTTCATGTTTAATTACTTTCTAAAGCAACAGGTACAGGTTATTTAAATATCATCTTTGACTGTTTATGGAGAAGTCCTCCAATCCAAGCGTTTGTCTAATGAAAGAGATCAATCTATCTTATTTCTGACTAAATAAAGATTTGAACTTCACATGTAATCATTGACCAATAGGTCACACATTGTCTGCGAATGGTCACTCCATAACAAAATTTGTAAACAAACGGCTGTCCCCATAGAACTTTCCCAAATTTTCAGATCCTACAAACACACACAGGACGTGTTTAGTTTTTGAAATGTTCTCTTCTACGATACCTTATGTCCGTGTTGGATACAGCCCTAACACTGTGTGAGTTACAAATATAGTGTATGGGATATGGCCCTAATTTCGCCTTTCTTTCATTATATCTGACAAGACAACATAGCAGTCCCCAAGGCTGACCACTGCTATGTCAAACCGAGGACCCTATTAAATCAGCCAGCTTCCTCAGGAATTAGCCCACTTCCGTGGTCAAAAGAAATGACAAGGCTATTACTGACAAGGCAACAAAGATCTGGGAGTAACTAACATTACGTACTTGGCTTGGCCAACAATTGTTCTTCTTTTTTTTTCATCTTGTAAACATTTCAGATACATTTCATACCAATATCAATAATTAATGTGTACTATCAACTTCTGACATGATTACTTCAAAATCCAATCAGTGATAATCACTACTTAATTTCAATTTAAATATCAGGAAGATATTTTCTGAAATACGTACATGTATGTCTAGTGAACCATTCTGTTCTTTGGGTATTTAACGTTGCTATTAAAGATGATATACTGCATGAATGATTAAATCTCTAAACAAGTACTAAACAAGTACAAAAAAAGGCACATAAATCTTACACACCACATTTTGACTTTTTAATCGCATAATAAAAGGGCTTACAGCTCTTTATGTGCACTGGAATACCTCTTCCAATGATAAGTGTCCACCCTGTCTACAAAACGTACACTAAATGAACACATTAGCCTGCCATTAACACAATAGACCTAGGACACATCTAACTGCTTCTCAGTTCCTTCTTATCACAGCGTTGGTCTAAATGTATACCTGTCATACCAAGACACTAGGCACCTAGTAGAGGAGGGCTGGCTGGAGAGAAAATATGGAAGAAAAATTCAGCAAGGTCTTATTTTGGCAAACCTTTTGAGGAGACAAGATACAAAAGCAGACATGTGGAATGCTCCCCACCTGAAGGGTATATGAACAAAAGCTTTACAAGGGTACTCCACATACCGAGGATCCAGTGAAAAGGGGTAGGAGGGTAGCAGTGTCTTGCACCTCTCCCTCCCTAGGTCCATTGTATTGGTGTGTTCACACGGGAGGTTAAAGGGCCGGAGGTCCTGTTTCATAGAGCTTTCTATCAATAACAAATGCTAAAATTATGTGGAAATTTTGCACTAAGGCGATCAAATACAATGATTTCACTACTACATGTATGTAGCTAATGACAGTTATTGTAACTTTTTATCAATAATAAGCTATATGAAATAAGGCCCTGATCTCATTCATGTGATGAGTAACAATGAGTAACTATAAATCATTTCTAAATATACATCAGTCTCCAGGGCATTGTTTGATGTAACGGGCGAAACAAAAAAATCACCTACATCCCATTGGACCTGTGATAAATTAATATATGCATATCAATTTGATGTCAGTGAACATGTCACAGACTCCTGAAACAATAACTTGACGCTTATGTGGAAAAGGTCCTGGATATCAAAGTTCTAATGCATTTGATCATAGACAAAACTAGTGCAGAAGAATCATTAGCATAAATTGGTGAGATGGCACCTGTAACATTGATTTTAAACAATTTTTTTTTACACAAAATAAAGTTTGAGACACTGGTTTGGGAATAATTCATGATAGTTATTGTTTTTGTTACCAGATAAATGGGACATGCCTTTAAAGCAGGGTGGACCAAATTTTGCCTTCCAAAATTACCTTTCTTTAATAGTAATACCATAAAGTAACAGTGACCAATTCTTTCAGTTACAGTGTACCCTATCCATATAGGTCAAATAATGAATATTCAATAAGGCTTAGAAATCCTGATATTTCTTTTTGGAGCATTTACAATAATTTGATAAATGGATGGGATTTAAGTTGTCGGTAAACATTTTGAGTTCAGTGCCTCTATATCCATTAAGAGAAATAAAAGTTATACAATTTTTATTCAAAAAAGAGAAGAATTGATGATAATGGAATTTTGAATAAGAAAAAAAAGGGGATAATAAAAGGGAAAATGAAAAGAAGTAAAATGGGAGTCCAAAAGGAGCCATTACATCAAGGGCAGTGCACATATAGCTTTGAATCGGGGTGACAACTAGGCCCCTATGGGCCCTGAGTGATTGAGCAAGCGAAGAATTATCAGATTATACACTGCATGCTTCATATACAGATCGTGTTTGAACACTGAATAAGGCATTGTGTGGGGCCTTTGTGGGTCCTTTGTGGAAGCACAATCATGGAACAACACATGAGCAGTCATGGGTCTCGGAGAAGACATGGCGTATAAAAAGCGTTACCAGCCACATGGAACAGCCATTCATACCTGCTAATTTATGGAAACGCGGGCAGCCCCATTCAGACTCGCTCCATGGCGAATCATAAGAGAAGAAGAAGAAGAGGAGGAAGAGAAAAGAGAAGAAAAGGAGGAAATTCAAAAGGCTGAGCAGAGTTGCTCAGGCACAACGTATCAGTTCATAAAATAGGCAGGTCAAAGAAGAGTGATTTAAAAATGAACGAAAAAAGAAGAAGAATACAGTGTGATAATGCATTAAGTTTTTCCCTCCCTCTCTTTCTCTCTTAGTCCCTCTCTCTCCATACTACAGCAGCGCAGAGGGGAGGCAGTAGTAAAGTTAGCAGAAAGGCAAACGGCGCTTGTTATACACCTGAAGAAAATACAGTGGTCGTCCAATGCTGAGAAATCAAGACGGATGACAATGAACACGCTTTTGTGAGTGTTTGTAATGTATGACACAAGCACACAAAAGAGCCTGGTGAAAATGCTTTCATGCCACTAAATACAGCGTACAGTGCTTTTTTTTTTTCTTTCTGGTGGGAGCACCCGAAATCGCGAACACCTGTGGTCTATTGGCATTCAGCCAGATCGAGGCTGCGATTTCACCTTCGCAGATCTACGAATTGCCGGGGATCAATTATGATTTCTCTCTTGGCGTTCACCACAAATTAAGTACTTAAAGAGTTGTTAAACACTGGATTCATGGCAAGTCAGATATAGGGTGAATAAAGATGTGTAAATGGTGGACCACCTTGTGTCCTATGTACTAGCCCCTAATGATAATGACCCGTTATATACCTATTCCTGTTAAAGGTATGAAGTACAGATGGACCCAAAGAAATAATGTGCTTGTAATATGTACAGTGTATTGTGAATCTAAAATTTTACCTTTTTTATCACTTGTTTCAATGGCCAAACTTCATGCCAAATAATTGTCCAGATTCTGAACCAATACATCAACGCAAAGTAAACAGCATTGTAATTTATCAAAATTCAATAAAAAATTCTTACTTAATTTGTAGAAAGGGGTTACCTTTCAAATGTTATGATCATACAAGATGCATTGCATGCATTTCAGCATACAGTGTACAAATGCGCACATTAGAAAACATTTTTCAACTGAGAATTCATTTTTTTCCATTCCAAAAACTGTCCTGAACTTTAAAGTGAGAAAGGGTCTATTCATTCTAATCCACCCTACCATTCAAATACAAGGAGCTTACATCCATCATTTTATTTTGCATATCCAAGATTGATTTTATCTTAGTTCCACTCAATTGGGATTATGTTTGCAGGCTGAAATTGCCAAAATTCAAACAAATTTCTTTTAAACATTCAAATACTGGTGTAAATTTCAGTATTTCGTTAGCCTTATAACTTAGGTGATTGCAATCACTTAAGTCGATTCGACAACTTATGGTCATTATTTTCCAACTAAAAGCCATTTTCGAGCCCTTTCGTTTTGAGGGAAGTTCTAAAGTAGTATCGTCTTTCAAATGCTGTTGGAATTCAACCTTGTCATTTTGTTGGCCTGCAAATTGGACATAGTACCTTTAAGACATCGCATAAAAAAAGGCAAAAATCTAACAGTTTGATTATTTCAGCTTCTCTTTGCTTTAGGTACAATGCAAAAACCAAACAGTGGTATCACTAAAAAGGAATCCTTTTCTTTCTCCAAGCTAGCCTCCAAAATTACAGCTCATCCTGCGAGATTTAGAGCCATCAACTTCAATTCATGTCAGCCCTAGTTTATTCACTC
Source organism: Hemicentrotus pulcherrimus (assembly GCA_003118195.1). Classification (NCBI taxonomy): domain Eukaryota; kingdom Metazoa; phylum Echinodermata; class Echinoidea; order Camarodonta; family Strongylocentrotidae; genus Hemicentrotus; species Hemicentrotus pulcherrimus. The sequence goes on from BEXV01000444.1 coordinate 96,611, forward strand.
ACTATAGAATAGAGTGATGTATAGGGGAGGTGGGATCGTGCCATTAATCATTTCTAAGCATAAAGAAACGTGACACAGAACCCCTAGAAAAGAAACACTAACTACCATTGACTTGTTGGAATAATGGGACTCCTACCAAAGTCACATTGGTTAAAGAAAAACCTGAATATGGCCAGCCCACTGCAAAATAACCAAATTTAGGTGAACATTCAAACTTAATTTTTGATGGATTACCATGTCAATTTCTATCAAATGGAACAGGCATTAGCCTGGGTTATTTTTCCCTCATATCATCTCTCTTTGTATTTTTCTTTCTTTGGAGTGTGCATGAAAATGATATCAATCACTAGAAGACGTACGCATAATCTGCTTTGATATTACATGGACATTAAATTGCATTACACATATTCTACATAGTTATACAGCAATTTGCAGCGTGATTGAATTAACCTTGCCATCAGAGTTTGCAAAGGTGTTAAATTCCTCAAAAACGATTAAAGACATCAATCTCTTTTATAAAAAATTCATCTTTACTCTTTCTAAGGATACAAATAATTTGATTTTCTAAACCACAAATAGCATAGTATTACGGTGTGTCAACAAATTATTTCAACCTCAAGTCTACAAATATTCAAACCATCCATGTACAAGTATGTCTTGAAACAAGACAAGTCAAACGGCTATTGGCTAAAGAATATCCCAATAGAATTGTGCTGGTATTGGTATTAGCATTAAACACAAACTTGGTCCAAAGAAGAAAATTGCAAACATTGATAGTTCATGAGACCTTTTACTATAAGCATGATAATACATTGTATGTACAGAAAAATATGAACAAAAAGTTATGTTCCTATCAAATAGAAATGAAATTGATTGAAAATGTTGATTGTAGATGCTTCCGCTAGAGCTGTGATCAAGTGAGATCAAATGAGATCATATGAGGAGATACAATTGACTACAAAGCATCAGAGCAATACTGTAGACTATTGTTTAATCACATGCTTTGTTATTTTTGCAGTACGGTAATCAAAAGCATGTGAATGTTATCTTAAATAGAATTGCACATTACCTTTCACATGACATAAACCACAATCTGCAAAAACTAACATTTTCTTTGGTAAAGAGAGATTTAATGCTATGTTTTTGCTAGAGTTTTGCAATATTCAAAATCAATCACAAGCTTTTTCCTCCATTTCTATTTTTTTAATGCATGTGGATGTTAACTTACGAAACTAATAGAAAATATAATTGCATATCTTCTTTGCATGACATTAACCACAAAATCCTGCAAAAATGAACTCTTTCTTAAAATAACAGAATTAATGCTGTGTCTGTTCTATTTCTGACAAATTTTGCAAGATTCAAAACCTTGAAGTCTCCATGATGATCCAAGGGCGGTGTGTTAGAGATTATCACATGTCCTACAGTGTCAGAGAGACATTGGGTAATGAGGTGAAACATAAAGCAGGGCATCCGTAAATTGTTTTATTTTTATCCTGACCCTGATATCCTTCCAGCCCTCTTCTCCACATCCAGGAAGATTCTGATTTCCTACCATTGCCAAGAACATCAGGTCTGATCTACATGTAGCAAACCACAAAGGACATGCAAAGAAGGGAGGAATCTCCAAGCCATGGGGAGGGGGTAAGGCCAGAATGAACACCCTTACATTTCCCTATGAGTTCCACTGCCAATGGGTAGGGAGTAGTTCCCCTACCATTAAGGGATGTTGGGGGCCATTATTAAATATTTTCATGTGTGTGAAGCAGTCCCTATCATTTAGATTAAAAAGTAATTCCTGATGAACATCCTTCATGGCATGGGGAATTGCCTTTTCATCAGGAGGGGGTAGGACCATTATGAACAATGATGTTGATATTGATCTTTAACTGGTTATACAAGACATTCTGATAATGTTTCAGACTAGTCTTGCTTGGCATATCGAATTTGAAGTATATAATGGCACGTTTCCTGAACATATAAATAATGTGTGAAAAGTAAAAAAAATATAGAATTCATGCCTGTATCACTGTAATCCATGATTCAACAACATCTCCAGTTTCTCCACTCCCCCTCCACCACCCCCCCNCCCCCCCCCCCCCCCCATAGAACCACTAGCCGTTTCCTCTTTCAATTGGGTATATTGAAAAATATATGTCTGAATGCAAGAAAAAACTAAATCCTACACAAAAATGAAAGGTGTCACTGACTACTACAATTGACTGGATAGAGAAACCTAATCAATCAATGGTTAATACTTTGAAGAATTTGAAGACAGAGAAAAACAAAAAGATCCCTTTTCACTGGTTTGCTAGCTTGGTAGCTTTTGAGTTTTCAGTACAAAAAAAACCCTACATGTATGCAGTTTGCAGAGTCCTTCCAAATCTGTATTTGTACAATCTTATGCAGTTATAACTGACCAACTGTTAAACTTGAACGACTTGTTGTTTGCACAGCTCCTCGGGGCATTCAGTGCCTTTCACATCAAATTACTTATGTTCTCTGCCAGTTTTTTAAAATCTTCAGTGGTTTTCGGTTGCTGGGTCATGAACGTGAAACGTTCTATTGTTCCATAATTCTCTCCCTATTTCTCTCTCTTCTCTTGCTCTTTCTCTCCTTCATTTTATGTTAACCCTCCATCTCTTTGACTGTATTTGTCTTATGAGTCACACTGCAAATACAGATCTCAATATCATAGCCGTACACCCTCGCGGCCCATACACACGCAGTATTGTCACGTCACCCCTCCAACAGATCCCAAGTTCTTTTTCTCGCTCTCCCTCTCACTCCAAATCCCTCACATGCTGAGCCCCCGCTGTGGTCTCGCTGTTGATCCAAAATCAATGTGTCAATTTGTATTTTGTTTGTCTTCCCATTTGGGCTCTAATGTGGCCTATTTCGATACTTTGCTACTTTCTTTTGGCACACGAGAAATTACAAGCAATCAAAATAGGAACCACGGGAGCGAGGATCTCCGTGATCTCTCAGCTCTTGGAGATAGAATCGTTTCCCTGAATACATGCCCTGACATAATACATGCAGGGATCAAAATCCTGCTACAGTTTCAATAGATTATCACACCTGATTCTGAGGATATACCTGGATTTAAATGTCAAAGCAGTACATCTGGCACCGGTGTGGGAAGTTTCTGCTTCAGAACATTCAGGAAAGAAAACTGTTTCATCAAAAGCGATTTTCTTTTTGTAATTACAAACTTCTTCTTTTCTACAGTCATTGAAGATATATACAGCCCATCGTAATCATACCAGCAATAGTCATAGAGGAGACTGTTCACTAACTTCATCTAGATCTAACATATCATCAGTCTGAAGTGCATTAATTGTATATAAAATAATACAAGTTATACCCTTGCGGCTCCAAACGGACAACATCATAAAAAGAGGACCGGAAGTATGTTACATTACAGTCATAATATAGAGATAATGACTGCTATGAAGGGAATAGTTGTTTTATAGTCTCAAGGGGATGTTGCATCCTGATAATCACAGAGGCATGCCGAGGGGTGATATCCCTTTGCAGTCTACGTGCATTACGAGATCATGCAAAATTGGTTTTAAAAAATATTTTCAAATGGAGATTCAAACCTTTAGTGGTTGTGATCCTGAATGTGATACTCATGAGGTGTCGTATGAAAGATCAGGTTTATCCTCATTAATCTAGTCATTACATGTAGATCTAGACCTAAAATCGAGATCGGAGGTGCAAATGTAGCAAACAAATTAATTGCACATAAAAAATGGTAGCCGAGCTGCGCATTTCACAAAAAACATTACAACACATAAACCAATGGGTATCACAGCAACATTTACTATTTTCATGGTAACCAGAATTTTGAGGCACCTCACTCTTGGACTATTAACCGGTTAAGGCATTTTACGTTTCTTTACGGGAATGGCTAAAATCACGACTCCAATCTCGACCAATCAGATGGCTGGATTTTTCAAGTGAGGTATATAATAAACATTATACTGGTTTGTACTCATATTTTCTAGGCTTTGAATACAATGCACAATACAATTTCATCAATTATTTATGAAGCTGAAAAGTACCTTCAGAAATCAATACCCTTCACAGATAAGAAAATCAGAATATTTAATTGATTATCAATTTGAATCACACAATGATATACCACTTCTGGTGCAAAATTTTAAGATTAACCTTGACAACAATGGGCAAATGTATTGATTCCATAGATGGACTTTGGATGTAGTAGTTTTAGATGAAGTTCACTTACATTGCAGTGTGAGGTTCATTCTGTATGACAACATGTACAGGGTTTATACCTTTTGAGCTACATACACCCTGTACATGTATGTACATCAAAGAGTACTCTCCATTCCCTTTAAGACTGTGACTGAAAACAAAGCCTGCCACACGGGCTAAAGAAACAGAAACTTCTCAATATTTGGAAAGGTTGTAAGATCGAACTCTTCACCCGACACTGTCACTCACCCAGCCACCTTGCAAAGAACCTTTTCATTTCGCCACCAGACCTAGGCATATCGCCCCCTCGGATCGCTTTCACCAGCACGCTTGTAATTTAGATTTGTGCCCACTGGGCAGGCTTGGGATCCATTTCAAGCGGCGTGAGGCAAGGCAACAAATTTGGCCCAACCTGTACGACACACGGTTAATACCTCTATTCCCATAGTCTAGGGGAATGCACGTTTCTTGTGGTGGGATCAGTAGCGACGATTTGGGCGCAACGTTATCTTGGTAAGGGAGCTGAGAAGAGTTTGGCGGGTTGATACTGACCCTTGGGACAGGGTCAGGCTTAGAAAGTATTGACCACGATTCCATTGACCCTAAGCTCAATTGGTTGAAACTTTTTTCAATATCATGCAGATAATTGAATGATGTGTATACATCGTATCATCAATTTTGGACTGATAAAAGCATGTACATGTATACCTTACCTTTATTAATCAAATATATATATCCGGTAAGGGTTTCTTTTTCTGAAATGAATAGTAAACCTTACATGAATTTGTCTATTTGGACAGGTGACTAAAAGCGAATAATCACGGGCACAGATAAGCAACATTTCCTCAAGTACCCTACAAAACTAAGCCAATAGAAAAAGAAAACATACACATTTGTTACATACATGTACATGTATACATGAACTTTGACTATCACTATCTTGATTCAACAAATTAAAACACAGCATTATTCTACAACAAACGTTGTACATACAAGGTACATCCACATCTTACATTTTGATTTTCTTTGTGAAATTCTGTACTGTGTACGTGTGCTGGCATGGTACAGGTGTATTAGCAGACATATTACAGCCTTCTGATGGCCTACATGTACATTGTACAAAACTGTACATTCACAATATATATATAAGCCTTTGATTTCCATTCGCAGCTCTGATGGGCAAATTTTAAACCTAAGCTGTTGTTGAAAATATAGATTTGACTAATCAAATCATGTCTTTTATATTTAAAAAAACTTAGTAACGGAGGAATCTGTACACATCTTGTAATCAAAACTTTTAGATGCAGCATGGGAATACACCATTCATTGATTTAAAGGGGTAGAGAGCAGCCCAACACAATGACACCAGTCCCCCATTTTACACTGGACCCTATTGTGCGTCAAGTCTCTGCGGTTGTCTGAAATTCACGGTTATTTAGAAGCAATTTCCATGTTTAAATGAATTGGCTACTGTGGCCTGGGGCAGGTATTACAGTATGGAGCCCTTTCAATGTGAGTCGTTTACTTTTTTCTCCTTTATCCACTCTCCTTTTTTATTCACAGGCTCATTGCAGAGCTAAGGGATCTTTTGAAAAGAAAGGGGGAGCATGGAAGAAATTTAACAGCTAGTAATTAGAAAAGCACTATGTTTGATCGTGGGGTCATTTGACTATAAAGCTTCCAGTATTACAACACTGGCTTCTGCTCATATGTTGACACAACTCCTGAAAAACGATACTCCCAGATCGACATTAAGTCTTGTAAGACTAACCGTACAAAGCCCTCCTTGGAAATGGATACATGGAATAGTCAAGTTGTTTCAGAGTTTGACCTGCGCTTTTAATCTTTAGGCCATTTTTTATGAAGAGTGGTATTGCTGGTCATTTCCTTTCACATAAAAGCTATTCTGTTTCAGTTTTAATTTAGGGTCCTGTTTCTGTTTGTAAAGAGAAAGTTGTAAAATAAAGTATATACCGTATGCTACAAAGTATGAATATTGACAGCTTTGCACATGCCCATCTAAAAGTCCCTACAAAGAACATTAATTAAGTTATCATGAAATCAAAATTGACTATTCATTAGGGTTTATGATTTTCTTCACAAATTTGATGATAAAAGAGATTTATGAGTATTAACTGCATTGAAAATGCTCCAAGAAATCCATTTACATTTCAAGTGATCAGAGAGGATTTTCATTCTACATTGATATACAGTGTGTAATATTTCAACTGAGCACAATTCCACTGAGTAAGAGATCTTTCCACATTGGGCAACATTTGTACTGCACAGTATATCAATCTTCAAGTACTTAGAAATATGAATTACTTCTCAAATATCAAGTCCAGTTTCCAATCTTATACTTTAAACCAAAACCAATGATTAAAAGCTTCAGATACAGGAGTAGGACTAGACACTTACAGGTGCCTAACAGTGCCGGGCAGATGTGCGCCCCCAAAAGTATGTACCCTAATTTTTTGTAATTGTCCATACTGTAGGGCTCTGTAAACTCTACAATGTTCTATCTAAACCTGTTTTTTGTTTTAAGTTAGTGTGGAGCCCTGCTAAGATGTTGCCATGTCAGGCAAGCTATGAGCCCTCTGTCCTTATTCAAATTTTGAGGTGACACATCCTACTTCTGAAGTTCTGCTTGAGATAAATTCACCACAGCAATACCATTGCTACTGACGATTCAACATACAAAAAGTGGCTCTGCTGGGTGATAATTGTGCCGTTACCATTGTGGTTTTTGAATGCAAGTCAAGCCCACCTCAGAGCGTTGTTCCCTCTTCTCTTTTACTCAGTTTTAGTTCAGGACATATGAATGAAACACAATAGTGTATAGAACAATGACCTTCAGTATCAATTGATGAATGGAAAGAGATAAATGCAAAAAAGGCCTTAAAAAGTAACCATTATTCCACATAGGCACGGATTCTCACACGGACCATACTACATGTATGCAAGTGACAGAGACATTCTATACTACACATTACTACATGTACATAAGCCTTACAGGTAACTGCATCAGACCCGTAAAATTCCCAGCTCATTTAAATACAGAAGTATTGAAAATCTTAAGTTTAGGCCTACATAAACATTGTTATCTGGAATCTTTCCAGATTTTCTGACAGCAAGCTTTGTTCACTTTTCAAAATAAGGGAATATTTGTTTTCATGTACATGTTCATGCCATGATCACTCGATCAATAATAGCACATATCATTCTAAAAAAACCTTTCACAAAACTTCCCTTGTGGGGACAAAATGAGGAGGGAGGGTGGAAATAACTTTGTAAATCTTCCATCACAATAAAAAATTACCAAAAATGTATTATAGATTAAAAATATATATAACATAATGCTGATCATCAATGTTATGTTGCACTTCAAATGGATAACTAAAATAAAGAAGCAAAGTATCTCATGAACTTATTATCCTGATAGTCAGACAGTATCAATGACAATGACAGCCTAATCCAATTAAGTGTTGATAAAAGTAATCCTCTGATGCAGTCCAGACACACTCCTGTTAAGCCTAGAAAAACACTATCCTCAAATTATACCAGATAGTCTGCTATACAGCTCTTCTTGTTAAGCTTTCATATTAGAATGTATAAAATTTAAAAAAACTAGAAAAAATATTAAATGCTATGTATTAAGAACAAATAGTGATCATACAAATACTACTTCAATTAAAAGAAACGATAAAACCTTCATTTTTGAAGAAGTAAATTGTATTAGTTTTATAGAAAGGTCCTCTAGAAGTTCTGCATTTAAGCGACAAACACATTTACCATGTGCATTCTTTTTTATAGTAATTTCAAGAAAGTATAGTTAGTTATGATCATTGCTAATAGCAAACTCAGATGTTATATAAACTTACATGTACATCAATAGTATCAATGTTTTATTTATGAACTTTGGACTTGCCTATCATAGCAACAACTAAATACAATGGACTAAAAACAGCAGGTGTATGCACATGGGCATCAAAGCATTTCTGTCAGATTTAAATTTGTAGTACATTCCCTTCCTTAAGGTGTATGCAAATGTCTTTCTTTGATGTTTATCCAGGGTTGCACAATACAGTACCAAATTATGTATATAATCTTAAATCTCACAAATGGTAAACATGCTTTTGGATGCAGAGTTCATTCACAAGACAAAATGTAGCAAATACTGGTACATCTCAGAAATATTTTGCTCTGTTAAGAGTTAAAGTTGATAAAATGAGAGGTATAAGCTTATCAGGAATAAAGGAGTTATGTCATTAAAAAGCAACTGCAAGAATAATAAAAATAATGACAGCTCCCTTTAAATTGCATTTCAAACTTTTCTCCCGTTTGATTGCTTGAGCCGAAGAAAGCATTGTTAGGTTTGACCAAACAATGGACCTAAAATAGCATGCTAAACAGCAAATATTCAAATAATTGAGAGTACAAAGGGGATGATCTGCACACCTGCTGAACTCCAGGTGACTTGACTAAGGTCTTGTTTGATCTGGAGCTATAACACATGGATGGATCAAGGCCTGCCTCACCCCATCAACAATAGAGGGCATATAACATGTACTATGATTTGCAATAGGTAACCATGCATTCCATACACTGTAGATTTGTAATCCATTTACTAAACACTGATCTATTAGTATTATTACATATTTCAGGAAAAGGGGATTATGCTTTTACCTTGAGAAAAGGGAAAAAAGTTTCTTAGTTTATGAACTGGAATTTTGTTCACAGCAGAGGTAATGTGAAACTTATCTTTCAATTGCAACTCTATTATCAAAACTTAAAAAAGCTATTGTAGGAAAAGCCATGTGACTTTAATGTGCAATGCACGTGTTACTAGCATTGGTTTATTACATTGTAGTTCATTGTCAATTAACAGCACATGGCAAACACTCTGGAATGCAATGCAATACATGCATAGCCTGATACAAATTTTTCATCCCTGGAAATAACTCCTTGCAGAAACAAACCACCTTTTCTAAATGTAGGTCAGCTTCATGTAAAAACATGTACGTGTATTGTAGGCATACTTAATCCTGCTTAATCATTGCACATTTATTATGATCAAATTGACTTGTGTACAATGTAATTTATGTTGTGATGCAGGTCATATAAAATATGATAATTTCATCGATACATTTTTTTCATAAATGTTCCTCTAAATAAGTAAAATTGCACATGATACTCCCAAGTAGATTGGTGATGAAAGTTTCAATCGTCTCTCCCAGGCTGCATTTCACACAAATGCAATGTTGTATTACTATATGTTTGAGAAGTTATCAACAGCTTGAATGAGGCTTTTATGGCACAGTAATGAGAAAGAACAAACATCAAAAACTATCTCTATTAATCTACTGATGATGATGATTATGAGCATTATATCATCTGCTGCGAGCCAGAAGGAAGTCAAGTCTTTATAAAAATCATGATTTCCTGCCCTTCTAGCTTTGTAGAGTTTTGAGTGTGCTTGCAATGTAAACTTGATGAGTTCTGATTAAGGATAGCATTTAGATAAAAGAACAAACATTGAGTTCATTATAGTTTGATTAAAAGGATTAGCTTAGTCTGGCCTTGCCTATAGCTGCATGTGTTCACAAGGGACAGTCATAGTTTTAAACTTTAAGTTTCTGAAACTTCAAAGTTATAAGTAATGATCCACTAACTACAGTAGGATGAGGGTTCATAAAGTTAATTGTGTTCGCATGGCACATAACTTTAAGTGAGGAACCCCCCTGCTCATAGTTCTTTAAACTTACCTTAAGGTGGCTTGTGGTACATAACTTTGACTAAATTAATATTTCATAACCACAAATAGAAACAGTCCCTATAAACTACAAGATGAATTCAAAGTTTAAAACCATGACCTACACTTAAAGATAACGGACTGTTGTGTGAACCTCACTAAAATGGAAGGAACTCGGAAGAACATTGCTGTAGAACAGAAATCAAACATTGTGGGTTAGTGATTGACTCATACTCAGAAAAGTCATAAAAATGTTATGAATCCCACAAATTCCTGAACAATTATTCACTTAAAGGAATGCCTATCAAAGAAAGCACATTTCAATTGCTGGTAAGGTGAATTTCAATTGCTTGTAAGGTGAATATCAAAATCAAATCCTGAAAATGGCAGAAATTAAAAGCATACAAAGCATAAAAATATTTGTCCTTGAAAATCATAATTACAAGAACTATATGTATAAAGAAACTAAATAAAAATAGAAAAAAAATGTTCAAAATTGAAGGTTACAATGTTATGACCTTTAAATCAGTAACAAAAATTGCCTCCATGTCAGTACTTTATATAGAATACCATTTGTTTAAATTCTAAATCTGCGAAACTGCATGCACTGAAGATCTTTCGTATCTTTTTCAGGAAGAGCTTTTAATACAGAAATTCTTGTCTCATACTTTAATTATCAGCCTACATGTACTTCCTAAAACTAATTTTGACACTATTCATTTACATGAAACACATGATTACTTTTGAGATCTACATTACAACATGAAAATCTAGGAAGTCATGCTTTTCATTTTCACCTGGTATTTTTAGAAAACTTCAGGAAATCAAAATGTTAGATTGAGCTTCAACAAATACCCTCACAGTAAGTCACTGTACAGAAAATATGACAAATTAATGGTACTAATTAGAATTTGAAAACATGAATTTGCAGTGCCATAAATAAATCTATTTCTTTTAAACTACATATGTTAATAGTGTCTAGACAGATGATTTAAGTTTTTACATCTTTTATTTTTCCCAAATGTATACATCACTTTGTCATAATCCTGAATGTATTTTTGTTCCTCTGTAACATAGAAGTTTCTCTGTAATTGTGGTTGGGTTTGTAATTTTGTTTAAACAAGTTTTCTAAAATCATCCCCAAACCTCAAGGAAAGAATAACCGAGGGAGGGGAAAAAAGGCAAGCATGAGAAAAATTATGGAGGAAAAATTGTGGAGATTTTTGAAAGCATATAATCATCTTTCTCAATCAAGCCAGTGCCATAGTTCTGTAAGCACTGGAAGCCCGAGGCCTTACCTACTGTTAAGCATGCCAGGGCGATCTCACTCTTTTTTTACAAGAGACTTTGGTTTTGTTTGAGTTTCAATAGGCATTGTGTGTCTTGTGGTAGTCTTGAAAGAATCTATGGCTCTGTGTACTAAGGATATGCAGGGTTAAATGCTCACCTTTTTTGTTATCCCCCTCGCTCGTTTTTTCCTCTCTCCCTTCTCTATCTCTCTCTCTCTCTCTCTCTCTCTCTCTCTTCACCTCTCTCTTCCATTTATTCTCATTTGTAGATTACATGAGATAAAAACTCAGTCATCTTCAACCTTTTCTCTTTTACAGAATAAAGCCAAAATGGATAGAGAAAATCACACAGACCTTAAAATGTAGTTGGTAAAGCTCTCACTGCATTGAAAAGACAATTGGAGATATTTTTCAACAATAACAGCATATGTTGAACTGTACAAAGCATAATTGAAGCATTGAGCTGTGACTCGCCATGGAGAAGAATATCAATTTTCTCATGGTATTTATTTCTGCCCCATCATGTTTAAAAATCTTGAAAAATACATGTAATACAATTAGGCCTACATACAATGTGAAGAAGCCCAGGATATATTAGTACTTTTTACAACTAAATTGTAAATGCCTAAATTTGTGTAGACCTAGGTGCCAATTTTTACTAGTGCTGCATCAGTAGGTATACTGCACAATAGTGTGAAGTTCCATACAGTACTTATGCAACACTGTACACATGTGACTTTTGTAAACAAAAAAGAGAATAGCACTGAATTCCAATTGATTTCTATCTGTAGTTCAATATCATATTCTACATACAGGTGTGTTTAGGACATTTTCAAAGAAAACTAATTATGTGCTGTCTGCTGTGTCTCAAAACGACTTGCATGTTTGGAGTTAAACTCACAAAAATACTTAGCCGAGTGTTTGACAAAATCTATCAGCTAAGAGCTACAGTAGTAGACCTATATAGACCCTATGTAGGCTAATTGCAGGAAATAGACCCTAGTTATGATTTTGTCTATCTGGCTATAGAAATATTTTACCCATTGAAAAAGAAAAAGAAAAACAATGATCAAACTCTTTGAAAAAGTATGCCTCAGGACTGCATTACCTCCTCAATAGTGGTAGCAGAAATATCATGACATAATTATATGTTCAGCTCACAAATTGGCAATTCCTAATTTTAAGAGTTTGAAACATTTTGCTAATAGGCCTAAGGATATTTAGGTAACATATCTTTTAAGAACAATTTTCTACACTAATTTGACCTCTTTTTGAAATTTCCCGCAAAATATAACTAGGCCTATAATTTTAAGATATCCTCTCATATCCCACATGATGTCCTTCACAGCTATTTGAGCATTTCAGGATCAGTCTTTAAACATGATGTAGTGCTGGCATGCATGTTTTCACTAATCCCTCTCTGAAGGAATGCATTCAATCTCAACTCAACACACCTTATCATCTGTAGAACTTATGATGGGATCTGAAGAAGAAAGGGAGATAGCTCAGTAAAAAAAACTTGCATGGAAAAGAATGAGAGAATC
>BEXV01000444.1:127715-143272 GCA_003118195.1 Hemicentrotus pulcherrimus
ACTAGGAGTAGCCATCCAACTTTTTACTTTTCGGGCGGAAATGCTACTATATTATTGCATGATATCGGGTCATCACTGGAAACATGTCCTTTAATACAAGCTATATACAGTCATGGACTCTAAATCACGAAATCTCCCTCTTTATGAAATCGGTTTAGGGAATTAGCTGTATTTGGGGCATTGTATAGCTGAGTTAAATCTACTTTCCAATGTGGATTGTGAAAGGAATAAGCCCTCAAGATGTTAACAATACAACGTCAAAGGAGAGACAAACCGATTAGCTTATTCTTGCACTATTTCGTAAAGGGGATCACCCTTGAGGGACAGAGAAGAAAGAGGGTCTGTAATAGTCCATGAGAGAAAAAAAAAATCTTGTTTCATTTTCTTTCCCACTGAGAAATAAAACAGATAATTGAGAGTTTTTATTCTATTGACCATCTTTCAAATTAAGGCGCCTTACTTACCTAATGTTATCCATTACTTCCAATGTCCCTTTCTCCATATTCATGAGATATGATTCGTAAAGAAACGAAATAAAGAAAAGAATCATGTGTGTACGGTTGTTGAAGACATCATCCACTTAAGGAATATCAAGCACACAAATCTAAAACACGTGTAGATCGTAGGATTAACAGAATTAAGAACCTAATACTATTATCGTGAAAATGAAGGATAACAAGAAGACAAGAGAGAAAAAGAGTATCAGATTTAATGCACAAGGATATTTCTAATGGTTTTGCACTCCCAACACTCTTTATCTCCCACCTTAACTCCACTAATCTCTAAAATCTTTCCATTATGTTGAATATACAATAATTTTATTCCGACAGCCTTGTTCGTTAAAAAGGAGAAAAAGGTTTGGCCGTCAGTTTTTAGCATGATATTATCGCTTTTGTTCAATTTCCACGAACTGGTCAATTTCGATATGAGCTATTGAAAACAAGAAGAATCGCTTCCCCCCTTTTTTTTCTTCTTCTTTATCTCTCTCTCTCTCTCTCTCTCTCTCTCTCTCTCTCTCTCTCTCTCTCTCTCTCTCTCTCTCTCTCTCTCTCTCTCTCTGTCTCTTTCATTTTTTCTCTCTCTATATATTTATCTATCCATCTTACTCTCTTATCTCTCTTTCGACCTCTCTTTCTATTTATCTCTCTCTGTCTCTCTTTCTTTCTCTATCTCTCTCACACTTTTCTCTCATATTCATGTCAATCTTATCACTATAGAAGTGAATCTGAATGTATGGAGCTTCTGTCCAGGAAACAATCCATTTCTTTCAGAATCTTCAAGTCGGAGATGTTTCTCATATTTCAGACTGCAAAAAAAAACAGTGTCGCCAAGTCCGGATGATCTTTTACACAATGACTAAATAATTGAAAAATACATATTACAAAAAAGAAATGGGAGGGGATGAGCATCCATGGTAGGAGGAATGGAAGGAGGGGGGAGGGAGAATGGCATATGGGTTATTTAAAAAAAGCCCCTAGAATCGCGGTTTAGTGCCATAAACCCATCCTTGTCAAAAGAGAATATACGAGTGAGCAAAATAATCGTGTAAACCGTGATCCGATTTTTGGCTTGATCGGTTTATCATCCATATCCTTTGCTTATAGACCTTTCTTTGTTCCAATACAAGGGTCAAAGAGAGGTAGACAAAGCCTAAATCCAGATTAGTAATATCAGATCAGTATTATCATCAAGACAAGGAAGAGCCTAAGTTCAGTCAGATTTTCTTTTACGATTTTGACAGATTTGAGGATAGTTAAACTTGTAAGCTGATCGGATAATCCTCGATATTATCTTCTGTTCTTACTTCTACGGCCTTTGTTCATATCATTTTCTTTTATATACCCCCTTTTCTCCATTCTCTTCTTTCTTTAAGTCTTTTTTTCCCCTTCTTTTTCTTTCCCTTTTCAATGCATTGCGTTTTCAGTAGAAATGGCATCTCGATGCCACGTAGCAGTTTGAAATCCTTTAAACTGCCTTCAAGATATTTTGTCTTCTTCTCTTTTTATCATCTCTCTCTCCCTCCCCATCCCCTCCCCTTTTCTCTCTTTCAAACACACACACACGTACTTGCTCACACTCTTTCTTTTTCTAACGCACACACATACATTCAATCCCCTTCGTCTCTCTCTCTCTCTTTCTCTCTCTCGAGTTTGCAAAACATATCAATAGGGACTTGCACCTCTAATTTAAGTAGTTTTTTTTTTTTTTACTACTCATGTAAATCGTCTTTTTATTCATTTTATTAAAACCGATAAATTAAAGTGCGATATTTGCAATACAATTTGTGCCATTGGCTTCACTGTCATACATCGTATCACAATGTATGCAAGCATAGCCAAATATTATAAGAAACAGTTTTGGGAATTAATATAACGAAAATGATTCAATTTATCTATAACTATAAAGTGATATGAAAAATATATCACTTCATTCCTTTTCTACAACAATTCCAAACCTCTTGGCCCGAATTCACAAAGGAGGTTTGTCGACAAACCTTGGTCTGTAAAAAAGTGTCAAAAGGCGTCATAATTATGACGCACTTAAACCTAGGTTTGTCGACAAACCTCCTTTGTGAATTCGGGCCATACGGTTTGAAGATGTGGGTATAACTATGCTGGTTTAAGGTTAGGCCTTGTGTTTAGTCAATGGACAGGGGAGCAATTGTCACCCGAGTATGTGTCTTCGAACCGATTGCGTAATCAAAGACAGATGCATGATACTGTACCGCTGTATGAATCACATGAACGCACTTTAATGATGGGTTCATCATCAATACCCAAGTGATCGAGCATCAAATTGATTAAATACGATCTCATTTTGGCTTATATTCTCTTTACCTTTGAATCCGGACGAGGAAATTGGATCCTAAGACCCACTGACTATATTTACGAAAACTCAATACCGCAAGGTTTAATCCAACGTCATCGGAAAACAATCGACCTGACGCGACGGATTAAAACCGACTAATTGACATCCGAATATTGGGAATGAAATGAAATGTCGCCATTATGTTTATTTACCCGCGATAGTTACATGTTACGAGTCTTGTCGACAATTTATATTTCTTTCTTTCTTTCTTCATTTTTGTTGTTGTTGTTCTTGTTCTATTTCATTAGGTGAACACTTTTGATAAAAAATTTGGTCTAACGCCCCCCCTTGCCATATATAGGCTGAATATCGATTGCCGAATATGCGCAATAACTTCCCGCCAGAATGTTGTGCCAATAAAATATCGACTTTGTCAATTTTGTGAAGCTTTTCCTCTCACAATGATGTGTTCATTCGATTTCAGCTTCTCTCATTCGAATCATTGGTTTTCATGAGAAGACAGTTTAAGGTGGGTGACGACATGCCAAATAGTACTGCATTATAAAAGAAAATCTTCTTTATCGTGTTCGCTAAAGACATGGATGAAAGATATTCTACTAAACACTGTGACGATGTAGGTGTGTCCAAATTACACTTGCCAAACTAAGGTGGCGTAGTTATTGTTGTTGTTTATGGGTGGGGTGGGGCTTGTGTCGTGAGGCGGTTTTATGAGAAGAATATAATATGAGACTAAAAATGAAAACTAAAACAGGTAGGATGAGGGTGTGGGAAGGGATTTTCATATTGCAGTTTCATCTCTTTCTTTCTCTTTATCATGTTCCGTCTTAAAAGTTTATATTTTCTTTCTTTTGGTGCCCATTCAATTGGAGGTGGCACCAATACCGACTCCCCGTATCTGCAACACGGGCCATTTCCCTTACCCATCCTTCCAAATGAGAAAAGGACATCTATATTATATGTTAGGTATTGAAAATGTCATTTTCATGCTTAAAGATGTTATAATTAGCCCCTTTCATCTGACACTATAATGATTTTACCGACGTTGGTATCTACAGCCATTTGCTATTACCACCTTTTTTCAACCCATGCAGGTTCCGTGTTTGGGCAATATTTTTCCAACACTTTGCCCAACGTTGTGCCAATGGTCAACCCAACCATATATTGGGCAATATTTTGCCCAGTGATATTGGTAAACGTAGGTACCCTACTTCACACGTGCATAATTGTTTCGTATTTTGAACAAAATTTGGGCAAAGATATGTCCTTTCAAGTGACCAACTACAGTAGCCCACTTGTTGGGAAAATCTTAACCAGCTGTTGGGCAAAATAAGAAAATATTTCCCAATAGATGGTTGGGTTGACTATTGGGCAAAGTGTTTGCAAAAATTGCCCAACCTTTTCACAGTGCAGCAAGACATCTTTAAGGGTGCCGCGAGAGATTTGTAGTGATGTATGAAGAAAATTATTATTTTGGACTAAAGTCGATTTCATGAAAGCCAATTATTAGAAACCGCTAGAGTGTGTGATTTCATGAGGAATTAGCATTTTAAACACAATAAAGTGTCTTTCTTCCTCACTCACTTGTGTACTTTAGAACCATGATGATTTCTGTCAGCAAAGTGCCTGAATACCTCAATATTTAAGCAAAAAGGTGCCTGAATATAGCCTTTATGTTAAATTGCATTTCTTTTACCACGCTCGATCGCTTCACTTGCTCGCAACATTTCGAAACAGGATAATACTGTGAAATCAGATGGCCGAACTTACTTTTATTCGTGCTTTGAATTGACCACACAAAATGATTTTTGTATTCGTGCATTTGTCATCGAGGTTCCCGCACACTCAATTCTTTATTTTATCTAGTGTGCTGAATCCTAGTATAAACTAAAATGTTATCAAATTAAATGTGTCATTATTTTTTTGCTCGCTCGCAAATTCTAAAAACAGATGTGCTTGTGTGTACATCGCACTTGACGAGTGTCAGAGTGATGCGACATGAATATCCTGCTTATGAATTTGGGATTCGGGTGACGCGAAACTTTTTTTTTTTTTTTTTTTTTAAGTTGAAAAAAGCTTGGCTAAACCATTTATTCTTTCTTTAATTTGGGAACAATATGAAGCCGTACCAAATTAAGATCAGTAGGTAAGTGTTTACATAACCATCTAATTATGGTTATGTTATTCCATTCATCACAAAACGTGGGAAAGCTATCGAACCACGTCATATAATTATCGTATGAGGTTCTAACCACACGAGGCCAACAACGACATCAGCAGCACCAACAATTCATTGAATTGTTATAATCCACCTGCAGACAACTTTACGATTCCTCCTCTATTGCAATGTGTGTTTATAATGACATATCTGATGTATGCCATATAGAACCGCGCCAAATTCTTAGTCATGTGCAGCGGTTTGGAACCCATATTAACATTGACATTGCACGTTTCATTCAGGATAAACCCAGTCTTATAACGCACTGATAAGCCAGTCACACCGCCAAACCGGCACTAAACCGAGTGGCAATCGTTTTTCCGAAGTCTTGTAATTCCGAAACCAAATATTCCATACCAGGAGGTTCATATTTTTGCATTGCTGCATTTATTATTATTCCGAAGGTTCGTAATTCCGAAAAAAAAAAAACGATTCAGGGTTCGGAATTATGACACTTTGGAATCATCAGGGTTATGAATAGTAATAAATATAATATTTAATTTGTATATAGCGCTCAATACAAATGTCTCTAAGCACTGTACAAATATACCATTCATTATCCCGGTCATTTACCCCGGTCTTGCCCGCACACACTGTACTTCATTTCGGGAATACGAACCTTCCCAATTATAAATCTTCACAGTACCAAACATTCAGAATTGGGATTCATTGAAAGTAAAAAAAATCTTTAAAATGACATATGACCACCAAACCGACTCCAAATCGACCGATTCTTGTCCATTCGTGGTAGTGTAATTTATCATGCGATTCGATGTGTTGTGTCCAGTAGTCCAGTTGCTGCAATCAAAATTATGTCAACTGATCGAGGAACATGAAAATGGAGCGAGAAAAAATACAGTCATTAAGGTGTTTAGTGTATTTATATGTATTTAATTCATTAATTGAAGTACCGTAAAATAGTAAAAACATTATTAGCATCGACAGTTACGTCAAAAATCTTCCCTTTTTTTGTGTTGGTTATACACATATGCATGGGATGCCTTATGATTTTTACTAATAACTCGGTTAATTGTACTCCATTGTTGCGTCATAAATGAATCATTTCAGCGCTTGGAGTAGACTTGTGGAGACATAACATAGTCACAATGACCTCTTTTTAAAACCTTAGCCTTTCTTTTTTCATCATATCTATATACAATTTGATGCACTTGTGTTTCGGGTATGTATGTTAATGCAAGTGTATGATGTGACTACAAAATCACAATAGTCGTTGAATAAGGTCGGGGCTACACTATTGTGGCTCAAAGGAAATCAAAGTGACATATTGGGTATAAGAAATACAGATTTTGACGTGAGCTTATGCGAATTTTGAGGGAGGGAAGGGCACCTATCAAAGATATGGCACCATGCCCGATGTGTGATGACAGATACGTAAGGCGAGAGTTACTATGTAGATAAAACAATAGGAGATAATGGTAAGGGCGGGACCATGACTTTAGAGAGGGAGGTTGGTGAAGGGGATCGTATCACCTTCCTGTCCTTTGTATCGCCTAAAGATAAGGGCGTGCCCCCTGTCCCAAGCGTTACACAACATGTGATGATATAGCTATAATGGCGTAGGTAGGAGCGTTTTCTTATTTTATTTTCTACTTTTGACTGGTTGCGTGCCACCGGGCCCCCGGCAGTGGCTACGTTACTGTGTAATGATGAAGATACGTTAATATCTTATTATATCTCATATAAGACCTGGATATTACTAAGGAAAAGAAGGTAGAGAAAGGGAAGGTGTGAAGGTGGCATGATATATCGGTTCATTCACGTGACACTCAAGCCAGGGTTGAGAGTTTGAATTCCATCCCGGCACTGAAGTCCCTTGGAAAAACAGTTATCCACAAGTCAATTCACCGCTCTCCACTCAGTTGCAAATGGGTACCTGGTCATTGCTAGGGTAATAATGAATGCAGGGTCCGCAGGACGAGCAATATTAGGACCATAATATTAGGACCATGATTTGAAAAAGATTTTGTATCAACAATGTATATCTGATTCTTGTTATCCTGATTTAATATTATTACAATAAATAGAAGAACAACATATGAGTACTGATGTCGCTACCCGGCTTAAACAGACCAAATGAATTTTACTCAAGAATGTCATAGAGAAAGAATAACAATAACATCATCGATGATGCTGTCCTTAAAGGCATCGTTTAACTATGTGAAATGTGCATGGCCGTACGTGTTATCAGTGTCTTTGATAAGGTGTAAAATTAGGAGCAGTAAAAAAATCTTTAAGTGATCGGTTTTACCACACTCATTTTCCCCGATAGACTGTAGTGGTATAAAAACTGCTAGGAAAACGATTTTTGAAATGTCGATTTCCTACTCATGTCTTGGTAATCAGACAAGCGATCGGCCTGTAAAAGTCATGGGGTTCCTGATTGACCTAAAGGTTTATAATTAGGATTGCAGCATGAGCTAAATCCAGGATTTTGTTTCTGAATCGGAGACAAAGATGCCCGATCCCTTTAAGGTTCAAACACGTGATATAACCTTTTTTGTGTGTGTTAGCGTCATGCAGCTTGAGTCGATTACACACATCCCCTTGTCTATTTTTCCCCTTTTTTCTGCTAGCTTTGTACCCAAATTCAGACCTACAGTTACATTTTAAGACTTCTAATGCCAAAATGTAAGAGATCACATACAATGATCAATCATTTACACAAAAAGTGACATAAAAGTGTTTCCGAGAAAAAGTTAACTGGAGCAGAAATAAGTGAATATTGACCCCGATATTGACAAGTTAATCTGTGGAAAAGCATGAAAGAAAATTTAAATCATGCGCAGTGGTTAGTGACTGCCGCTGATGCTACAATATTCAACATAGAACACGAAGGCATATGAATGTAACTCATACCATTGGCTGCCTTCAAGAAGGTCGTTACTGTCATTGTTAGTACATAGCTCTTATAGCGGGCAGCTAACTAATTACAAGCTGATAGTATATAGAAAAGTAGCACAATTTATAGGTATGATAACTGGTATTTTATAGACTGTTGCTTCATGCCTTGATATGACTTACCACGTCATCAAAAATCAATGCATTTACATCAATTAAAGTACTGAATTAAGAATTCAAAGCGTTGACGAAGGAGATAAACTAATGTCGGTTAAAGACCGAAGAACGCGGCTTTGACGGTAACAGCCCAAAATAATTATGAAGAAGAGATGGGGGTTGCCATAACAACACCAAACACCTGAGCGAGCTCTGGTTCCCACGGATGTAACGATCCGTACCATTCCATCCCGTCACACACGATGTCCTCCATTGTCACCGACATGAACCTGAAGGCTTACGACCATCCTTTTCCTCTTTTTCCCCTCTCTCCCTCCCCTCTTTGCTTTCCATAGACCCATAACCATGATGATTGGTGAGTAAGCCCCGCCGGTTAAAGGTGGGATACATTGATTTGATAATACAGGAATCAATGCAGCGTCTTCCATTATTGTTAAGTAGCACATAATTTCATCCGATTCTTTTATTTTCAACACAACTGCACAAACTGCCAGAAGGTGGATCTTTCCAAGATTGGCTATACCCATATAGTAGGGACTGTACAAATCAACTAGAAACCGGATTTTCATCATGGCACAATTCCATTTTCTCTCTAGGAGGTCGGATGGCAATTAACCTTTTTTCCCCTTCAAATCAACTCTTCTCAAATGACTTAATGTTGAATCAGGCATTTGCACCTTACACGATAGTGTGAAAAGTACCGTCATCATATGGTTCTCTGCATTACAAAGGGACAAGTACACATCTGGCTAGAATAAATCTACATCTCAAGATGAAAAAGAAGAAAATAGAAAACGGAAAAATGGTGTATGTTAAGATGTCGTAACAGAGGACATATTTATTGCCCCAATATTTTCTTAGAGATGATGGAACAAAAACATCACTGATCAATCATTTTTATCTTTGATATTTCGTAGATCCCATTTCTGATTCAAGACTCCTCATGAGTGACAAAAGGAAATGACTTCGTACGGATGGAAAATCTGGGAGCGCACCTGAAAACGAACGATTTTCTTAAGCAAATTATCACCGATCCGTAATGACGACTCATTGTAAGCAGCCATTGGTCCGTGTGACGAGACAGAGAATGATCCCTCAAATGAAACCCATCTCATGTCACATGAGCATGAATATGGTCCCGTCAAATACAAATAAAATGTTTATCCCCACCCAAATCCCCTTCATAATTACTTGTTAAGAGAGAGCGACGGAGTGGAAAGGAAACAATACACGAGGATATAAACATGACTTTTCTAATTCAGGGCTAAACAAATTGATATATTTCATTTAAGATCTACATTGCGCTTTTATAATTAGCTCTTTTACATAATTATCCCAGTAATAACAACATAATGGTTTATTGTCCTTGGTGTGTGATTTTTTTCTTTCTTCAATGCAGACAGTCAACTTATGTCTATGCTAGCCTATAAACGGAAGAAAAAAATTTCTTTACAAAGTTTGTCTTTGGTATACATTTCAGAGCTTTACGCTTAGGTGAGATCCTATTAACCACATAGAGTTTTGATATTCTTTGTCGCAAATCACTCTTCTGGAAGAGAGCTTCATGGCTCGTCTTTAATAGACTAATATATACTCCACCTTGTTTGCAGACGGATTATGTCACTAAATATAAACACGGGACCTTTTATATAGATTTGAAAAGAGGGGGTGTGGGAATTCAGGAGCTAGAAATAGGGAAATGAAAGTTTACTTTCCATATTTAATTAAAATCGCATATGAAATGTATTTGATACTAGATTTTGTTTGAAAACCAATGTTATTGCTTTTCTTTCTAATGATACGAATGTCATTGTCACATTCATCATCAGCAGCTTAACAACCGCATTGAACAAATAAAAATGAAAACTGTATTAAATCAGCACCTCCGTTGTCAGCATAGGTGTTATACAATTAAATGCCATTACCACCACCACCATCATCACGACCACCACCAAAAACCCCAACCAAAATCACCATCACCATCGCTATCATCGCCACCTTCATTACCACTATCAATACCACCATTCTAATCCCACGAGCAAACACTACCACAACCGTCACCACCACCACCACCACCACCACCACCATCAATCACCACTACCACCAACTTGGCACCACTAGAATCCCCATTATCTCCACCAGAATTTCCACCAGAATTACCACCACCATTAAAGACCACAGCAACAACACCACAGACCACCACACCGTCACCTACACAACAAGAACCTTATGAAATCTGTTCACTTACCATCATTCTCATTATGATCAATACGTGATCGATGTTACCACCAGCATGCGGTTGTGGTGTCACAGTCTTATCACGCGGTCACTACACGGGAGGCGCCATTTTTAAAATTTTTATTAAACAGTATGGGCGGCGCGCGTCGTATTTTAACGAGTATGGTCAAAGTAAGAAAAACACACAAATTGGTTATTATAGTCATGGGTCGAACTTGTCCATAAATATCAATAGTATAACAGCTCCTACATTTTTTTTATCTCATTATTAACACTTGCAAAGTTCTGTCGCAGATTTTGGTGTCTTCTAAGACATTATAATCGTTCAGATACCACATAACCAATACAAACTTCACCCCTGAAATTTGCTGTGTGCATTAATCGCACTCTCTGTCATCATCAAAATCTTTCATATTTTTGCAACAATGCCACTCGCTTTCCTGGAAGCATCAGCGTCTGATCACGTGGTCGATATATGCATGTATGGAAGACGCCGTTTCGGTAGATGGCGCCATAATATTTAAAGATAAAATGACACACACATTGATTGGACTAGTAATTATCCCAAGTAAAATCTTTAGATCCTCCACATGTATAATTCAATCAGTGATGTCATATATATTCTAGATGCTTAAAATGTTTGACACATCCAAATTTCTGAAGTCATGATATTGAGAGGCAGTGTTGTATGTTTAAGACACAGAATCCGTGTCCTCTAATTGTGTTTTTATGCACAAGTAACTACAAGCACAAACAACATCATCTTAAATTTACTTTATTTACAATAATAATAATTATCATCACCATCAATATGCTTGCCCCCATTAACACCAATACTTTGTGCAGTATCAGCGTCTTATCACGTGTTAGCTATACATACAAGTTATGGAAGACGCCATTTCTATTGACGGCATAGTATGTTAATATGTAAATACAAATTTATCAGATGATGCACAAGTCGGCTACCTGTTGGACTTATTTCAAATACAATGACTAGATCCTGCAAAAAAAAAATACATATTTATCCTTTAGGAATTTTAAGGTGCCATAATCATCCCCTTTATTCTCAACTCATAATTGTCTACGTCGTATATACATGTTTTGCCGTCAGTACTAAAATTACCGATGGCGGCATCAGAGTCATATCACGTGGTCACTGTACGTCGAAGGCGCCGTTTGTTACTAAAAAGTGTCAATTGTACCATATACAGCGCGGCCCAGAAAGTAAGGTTTGCATTTCAATGATTTTATAAAACGAATCCGTTCCACTTGTTGTATGTGCTAACAACAAAGAAGACAAAAGACTTCATGCATGGCTGATCGTCAACGAAACGGAGTGTGTTGCTTGTTGCTACGCTAGGCAGCCAGTGAAAACGAATTCGTTTAGTAAAATTATGGAACAAACAGACAGAACTTTGTTATTCCTGGCTCATTTCTCCTGATTGAGGTGTCATATGAGAGGGCAGAAAATGAACTTTTTGGAAATGTTATTTTCTCTTTGAAATTCAGATACCATTCGCCAAACGACTTTTTGGTACCCTTTCTTCAAATTATTTTTAGTCAGTCATGCCTTGATAAATATGCATCATATGAGTTGCATCAAATGAAAGAGGAGGATCTAGAACTTAACAAATAATGTGTCATTTATTAATTATATTTGTGATTAAGTTATGATAACACACTTACGATTCTCGGTGACGTTTTTTCTGGGACGCACTGTATAAACATGGTAAAAATGATGGGATACACAAACCGATCAAAAATTAAAAGCATCCCTAATATAATTGTTACATTTCCTACATGTCTTGTTTATCCATGTTTACATGCTAGATTCTTATGACTTCCTTTTTAATATACATGTATGAATAACGTTCGGAGGGTAATACAATGGACAATTATAAAACATGTTTTTGACAAAGAAAATGTGTTATAAATTTGAAATGTTTGTGATTCCTCGTAAAACATTAACAACTGTTGTAAAAACTCTCGTTAAAAAAACGGTATACCAGATAAGCAATGAACCCCGATCCAGGGTGATTTCTAAACATATAAAGTGTGGGAACCAGATGAAACATATATTATGATGATGACAGACCGGTGATCTTTAGCTCACCTCTCTCCTTTTGAGTTCATCCATCATACTCAAAGAGAAAAAGAAAAGACTCCAGTACGACAATGGAAGAAGATAATAACAGGTAGGCTATACTCCTCACGATAGTTCTAAGCGACGGCACCCCCGTCACCCAAAACAATACAATGGCGGACTATCAATAGGAGGATTGCTTTATGATTGATATTTCAAGCTTAAGCTCTCCACAAAGGCATCACAATAATGAGAATGGATGCATGCCCCCCTGCTGAAGCTGTAATTGATGCGCGCAGTCGTGATAGCCCCATGCTTAGGGGGATAACAAGAGAGCGTGAGATACCTGTCTTTCTATCACTCCATCATCTTTTTACTAGCATTCCTTCTTTTATGTTGGATGATGCCAAGGTGAGGTTTAAGGATGGAGAAGGGATGGAAAGGGGGAGAATTTATGAGCAGTAATGTACCAATTTACATTCATTCGAACTTTTTGTTTATTAATGTGCCAGAATACGTGTAGGCATTGTCACAACATTCGTCGGTACACAGTGCGCCATGACAAATTAAATGACCCTAATGGATAATTTGAAACAAATTTAAAACACCATTATAATGTTATTGGGAATGATGGTTTTCAAATTTTATACAAATACAATTGAGGAGGATGACAGGGATCTATTAAAATCCCTATGTCGTTTTATTCCAACTTATCAACTGTAAAGTGGAAAAGTATTCAAAAATTAGAACCCTCAAAAACGTAATATTTACATTCCTCATCAAACAATGGATTTTAATGCATTCTAGGTTTTGGAAGAATGTGAAGAATAAGAAAATCACAACGTATCTGCATGAACTAGAGCCGTCAAATTGTGGCAAACTCGTTATCAAAACATTTATGACCTTATCCGCAATCTGTATATTTCATACAGATTATTGTTGTTTAGTTTACATATATATTTGTCCATATACCGTGTATATTATGTTTGTGATAAAACCAACCCCCTGCATCGTGGACTAACCCAGGAGGTCGACATAATGACAATTGAATATGTGAACAACATGCCTAATTCGTCAACTCATCTTCATCTCAATTAATAAGGGTAAAAGTCACGAATGGATAGTCATATGATCTAATTTAGATAATAGAGGTTTTGAAAGCGCCGTCAGTCTTTATTTTTGAGCTCGGCTTCCTTTCTTGCTATTCAGTGTGTAACGGCGGCAATTTCATAAGTGACCGAGAAACGCGTGCTTTGTGCATGCTTTGGGGGACATAGGAAGTACTCATGATGCGTTTACATATAGGCCCTCTTTGTGAAAGAGATTAATAAAAGCCCCAGGCCTAAAATTGGAAAATAATGGATTCATCATATTCAAATTATTAAAAAATTAAGCATGAATTCATGCATTAACTTAAGTCCTCAAGCAAGAGTATATCTTTCATATAGGTTAACAGGGGCGCCACCTCGTTTTTTAACAATTATCTTTAGAAAAGGAAAGAAATTTCACAGTGTTCAGTGAAATTAGAAATGAATAAACTGTTTTGCTACATTGATATCTGAATTTAGGTTCGTGACTATCAAAATGCAGACGATTTAACAACAATTATAACTTAAATAACCGTTCTATATCAATCAATCTCTCTGAAAGATTATTGGCGTCATACCAGAGAGGGATGAGGTTGCTATTTGTACCCCCAACCACCGCACGATTGGGCAGTGAGGTAATTCATTCAAACTTTGTACACATTACCGAGGATAATGTGACAAAGTTACATTTTTAAATCAAGAATATTTTTTTTATCGCTTGCTTTGCTATTACGCAAAATGTAGCAACAGGAAAGATGATAATTCTAGCAGCCCCCAAATAAAATTGTGCCTGTAGGAATGAAGAGCCTACCCATCAAGGAACCCTGAACTTCAAGGTCGGAAAGGGAATTAACTAAACGGTGAAATCATTTGTAATCCTTCCCAAATAAAACCTATAATGAGCAAGCGGTTCTGGATCATTTGTGCACACATGATGCACGAGTGACAACTGGATCTTTGCTTTTGAACCTCCCCTTCATGAAAAGATCTTGATCCACCCATCACTCTATTATACCAGGCAGTTAGGGTCTAGAGGTGATAGAGAGGGGCATTGAGTGGGGTGATGGTACAATGGTAAACAATAGTTAATGAGGGATTAGTGTCGAGAATGCACTAATCCAAACTTGGATCCTTTCCTTCTGTCAGTTCATATTCAGGTGTTTTATTTACAGATTGTATCTTTCTGATTATATCTCTATTCTATCAGTGTTTTCCTTGATCAGAATGTTAAAGAAAAGTCGAGTTTTGGAAAGGGAGAAATATAATTTGTTAACTTTTGCCTTCTTTTATAATTTGGCGTGGAAGAGTATCAAATAGAAAATATGCCCCCTGAAAAGGATGGCACTTCAAATGCCCTCATACTCATAATATGGCGCGGGAACGTTGTGGAAAACACATTCACAATACATCTTTATGTAGTCCCATAAGTATATTTCCGTGTACACTGTACGTGACATTTTAGCAAGACTGTGACAATTGAATATCATTTTGATGGTTCCAAAACTTGACAGTGTATGCCAACATGATCAACCTTTTCCAAACGCTTCTACACAGTTTCTTCCACAATTCAATTGCATGACCAAAACTCGATGTTTCCTTTAAAGTATTCCATTGATCTCCATTATGAATGGTGAATACCGAGATGGGAGAGATAGGACACGATGCGAGCCATTCAAATCAACATGCCCGTTATCATGACCTAACATTACATTTCAACTCTTTAGCAATCTATTTGATTCATTCAATCATAGTCATCAAAATGACAAGATCAGTTGTAGATGCTTTAAGTAGCATGATTTATTGTTTTGTAGCTCAATTAAAAAAAAAAAAACTACACAATTTATAAGTATTTGTGTGTGGGTCATTGTATGTTGTATTGAGGAACGAAATTGAGGAAGAATGTTTAACATACTACCGGTATACAATATTTCTACTTGTTTTAGAATGACCCTTGTTGATTGTATTTTTATATTGTCCCATTGTCGCATGTCGGAATTTACATCCTGGCCCAGAAAATTGGTAAGCTGTCATCAATTTCTGAAATAAAATATAAATCTACCCCCCCCCC
>BEXV01000444.1:180661-192095 GCA_003118195.1 Hemicentrotus pulcherrimus
GGGGGGGGGGGGGGGGAGTTGAATATACTAATTGCAATTACCACCACCTCATAATGGTTCAGGCAACGAGACGCCAGGATTACTCCATTTTTGGTGCAAGGTACCAGCATATTTAATGCGCATGTCGTTTTGGGGGTATTTTAATTGCGAAATTACATTTTTATCATATTTATAATAAAGAGTCACTTTTTAAAAGAACATTTCAAATTTAGAAACAGGAAAGGCGATGAATCACAGTATGATGCACCACCTTCACCCCACCCTCCGGCAAAAATATGCCGGTAAAATTATGCATATACGCTACCAGTTTGTTTACCATCTGGGAATATTCAATAAATTACAGTTAAAGGTATAACAAAGTTTTGGTATGGGGTCATGAATTCGGTTCAAATGAACTTGTTAGAAGCGTATGCGATCCTACAATATTCAGTGATCGTTGTTGCCGTTGAAATCGAGTCTAAAGCGATGAGATCCTGAATAATAAACTCTTTATGTTGTATAGCTTCCTCTCAAGATTGATATTACTTTAGCTTCAAAACAATGTTTCTCGACTAAAATCTACCGATTTTCTATTTCAGTTCGGAAATTATATATCAGAAATGCATATTCCGAGATTGTCATGGTCGCAGCTACCATTGTATGGCCGTATGCGCTATTTCTTAATTTCTCGAAATCCTAGCGTTTTAGGGCCCAATTTTAAAAGTTGCTTATCCTAACACTTTCACAACGGTTATGCAAATTTTAAATTTCATAATCCAATCCTGTTGAAATGTTAACCAAAACTGTGTATTACTTTTAATCTTAAGCATCATTGAGCGGGATTATTTTTCGTATAGAATGTATTATTTATTTTGGCAAAGGTGGACCTTGAAGCCCTATTGTATATTTCTATATTCTTCTCGTCGTTTGTTTAAACAGTATTTAGCATATTGTACTAAATGTTGTGGCATGTATTGATGCGGAATGGAACATTCAACTAAAAAAATATGGGGCCCGGATATGGGGTCGACCTTTAATTCAAGCATGATATATTTTATTTTCATAATAGCTTATCTTTTTAATATTTAAGCGCACTGAGTGGAAAGAGGAGGTAAGTGATGAACTTTCTTCTTATAACCCCACCGCTGTATCAAGCATACGCGTACATTTTCAATTGAAAAACATTTAGTCATTTTTACTATGCCTGACATGATGCCGTTTTTAGCATGACCAATCGGTTGTCTCAGAGAAGCCTCTGTATGCCTAATCACCATAATAAGCTTACAATGGTACGATTATCAGACAATGAAGCGCCGCCGAATGCAGCCATCGGGTCGGGCTGACCCCTTCCCGTCTGTCTGTATCATACTACAAAATACACACAAACTTGTTATTAATCCACCCGTTAATCCACTTGTCTACTAGACATTCTCCTCTAGACAAACATTCCACAAATATTTGTTGACAAACTTGTCCGCAGCATCATAACAATAGGCAGCGGGTGCGTTCTGTTGAGCGCAACCGACGCGCACATTGCTGCAGACGGCAATAACACAAGTATGGCAGGAGAAATCCCCGTTCGGGCTGAAATGTATGGATGTGAACGAGCTCGACCGGCATTTGAAGCACGTGGACATAATGCCGGGGTAGGTAGTAGAATCATCAAACAAAAACAAATTCTTCTTCGTTATCCTATCAATAGGATTGGAGACCGGAGTCTATGTTCGCAACCAGGAGGCGTAGCATGTTTGCATAAATTTTCATCCCGTGACAGAGACTAGACGGCTAGTAAAACAAAGAGAGAAAGAATGCAGATAATACTATCAAATGAATATGCATGATGAAGGCGTGTCCACTTCATGTCAATCTACGGAGATTGACTGATTGATTGACGGCAAGAACACACCCGGATCGTGTTTTCCATTGGTTCAAAGTTGAAACGCTTACCAGTGATGAACAAATGAGGGAGCCAGACCACTTTTAGCTCTGGTACGCACATTCAGCACAGCTAGTTTTAGAGAGGTTTAATAGTTCAGCAACTGCTTGCGTCAGTCACATTGGGTCTTTTAGAAGAATGCCTATTTAGATGAAGAAAACTCGAAAAAATACGGGACATCATTTATAATGTTTTATTAACACATGACAAAAATCTCTAGAAAAGCAATTTTGTTCAGTGAAGGGAATACCGTATTCATGTAGGAGGCAAAGCAATAGCCATCTTTTATTTAAACTCTCATTAAGGACTTTACAAAATTAATTGGCTCGGTTACTGTTTACCCTGATAAAATTGGATCCTTATCTGACATAAACTAAATATGAAGTCAATACAAAAACTGACAAGTGGATGATTAATCAATTATCATTTTGAAATGCATGGTGACAAAATGATATCTAATGTATACAAATATAATACACAAATAATCAAACATATCATCTGCTTAGAGCCAGGAGGACATTAATTCATGCAGGCCTACTTTAAAAGAGAATTAACGACCTTGTGTCTCCAAACAAAACACTCTGTTAAACTGTCAGGTAAAGAAATTATAACCACCATCACACACATGGGGTGCACACCACAACAAACGGATACAAACCTGGATTGACTCAAGCCACGGATTTACACATAGAACCTTGAAAATAAATTGACGAAAGCCATACATTCACATGATCAACCAAAACATGACCATATTAAGATCTTGTAACCCTTTCATACAACATCAGAAGAAAAATAAAGAGACAGTTTATCACACAATGTTGCTATGTACAAAACCACTGTGATTTAATGAGAAAAGCAACGACTACCCAAAACATAGAAACTTGCCATGCTTATGTTATCCAAGAAATCAATGTCATTATCAAGTGGAAAACTTCTCTCAAAACCGTTATACATCTTTATAAAAAAAACTATTATTCTTGAGGTAAAATTATGACATTAGAATCAAGCTTTTCATAACAAAGTCATATGAAAGGCACTAAGATATGTTCCGGATATTGTTGAATGCTATCCTCTTTTTAAGTTTCATGATCAGACTAAAACATTCCCAAGGGCTACCTCTTCTGAGAAGGAAATGCATTTAAATGTTAAAATGTTTCT
The DNA here is from genome assembly GCA_003118195.1 of Hemicentrotus pulcherrimus. Classification (NCBI taxonomy): domain Eukaryota; kingdom Metazoa; phylum Echinodermata; class Echinoidea; order Camarodonta; family Strongylocentrotidae; genus Hemicentrotus; species Hemicentrotus pulcherrimus. The sequence goes on from BEXV01000444.1 coordinate 183,735, forward strand.
TGATTGCTGCATCAAATGCAAACTTCCTAGCAAATGTCAATTTCTAAAATATTTGAAACTGCAAGGTATAGTTAAGTTGTCTGAAGTATAGGAACATTCTTTGGATCAAAGGTAAATTTCTTAAAGTATAGTTATCTATGCCACTACTATATTTTTCTTAAGCAGTAAACATTAAAAGCTTAAAGTTATACAGATATATTCTTCAAATTACTGTAGATTTCATTTTTTCTGTTCCCAACAGATTAAGAATAGGTGAATGAAATCATCTGGTAGTATATCTAAGCATCTGAAGAGAGAAGCAATAAACTAAAAGTGACAGCAAAATGAAATGAATGGGAACACCAAAGCTGAACGTTCAATTGAAGATTTGCAAATTAATTTCTGCATTGAGTTCTTTTCATACTATCATACCAAGGAAAACCCAAATTAAAATAAGAATCAGTAACCAATATATGTGGTACAAGTTCCTATTATTCAATACTTCTAGCCAATACATGACATAAACTGCTGAGTATCATATTCATAATAAAATTGCAGCACTTCTCTTGTAAGAAAACACTTTTTGGGATCTTAAAATCATCTTGCAGCTTGACTAGATTCAAATGACTACCACTCACTGAAGCAGCTACTGATACTTTTATTTACTTGAGAGAAGAAGAAGAGGTAAAATGGAAACAGAAATACCAGGCAACCTGCAGCAATCTAAAGTCATATTTTTGTTGATGTTTTCTTGAGGGTGGTCACCTTAACTTTTTTAAATTGACATGAGCTTCCACCGGCATTGCAATAGGACAGAATATAGAATAAAGGGGAAAAGCGAAACATATCACCCAAGAATTAATACATCTCATTAAGCAGAAGTGACCAACACAATTATAATAATTACCCCATCCCTGTTTTTTATGTTTGAATCCACATGTGTAAATATTACATAATTTGTAAATAAAAGTATGCAATAAAAGGGGAGTGAAAGAGCTTTAAAATAAAATTTTCCTTAAGATATAAATTTGCTGGACTAACCTTCTAGATGATGAGTAATAATTGGACCCACTAGCATCCCAGAAGACCTTAGTCAACTCAAGACATATTTATAGCAAATGAAAAGTGTTACATCTTTAAAAGATCTTTACATTTCTTTCTACATAGTACAACCAATGTACCACCTTTGTTGCTATTTACAAATTCTCCAAATCAAGTAATCAAAAGAATTAAAATTCATCTTTGAATTATGTAAGTACAACTCTTGTTCAAGAACAAAACATAATGAAGGTATGAAAATGTACAATGTGATTATATGAGAAAAACATGAGGGGGGAAAGGATATCAGCTGTTCTGATTCTGAGTAGATATGAACCACATAAATCTTAACAAAGTCCCCAAACAAACTTTGTGGTTATCATTAGAATTTACTTTCGTACTCAAACTCCTTAAATATTGGACAAACATTACACTTTAATTCAAAAATTAAAAATATATCATACATTTTTAATTCACAACGTTGTCCGTGAAAGTTTAGAGCCCGGTTAAGGAATTAAAACTATCAAAAAGAACTTGAAATGAATTAAACTATGATCAAGTTTATATCATTAACACTGTTCAATTCTATCAAAACAGAGAGTAAAAGTATTATGATTCAAATTCTTTACTTCAGGTAAAATTCACTGATTTAAGGGCAAGATCTTAAATTTAACTTCTTTAAAAAAAATCTCTTTAAAACTGATCCTTTACATTTTAAAAATATTTGCCTAAAGATCAACAACAAAAGCTTGTATGTTGACTTAATTCCTTTCCATTTTCCCCAATGCAGAAACTTTCTCCTTAAAACCAAGGTGAGATGACATTTTAACATTTACTTTTAAAAAAAGCTTAATTTCACTCATTCAGAACAAAGATTAATAAGTGCAACACTTTAAATTATCCTTAGTGATGTGAAAGTGACAATTTCTGTACAATAATTAAAATATGCATACAAACTATATGAATACTCTGATACAATTCACTACTTTTATCAGTTTAGTGACCCAACAAGACATACAATGTACATCAATCATTTTATATGCGGTAAAAAATAAGAGAGAGAGAGAGAGAGAGAGAAACATAAAGCAATATCTTCAGCTTTCCGTACACTACACCTGTACAAAGTCCTGAAACACAGTATGTAAAAATAAGTCCACCTTTTCCTTTCATGTTCCTACAAAAAACATGGATGATTTTTCATCATAATTCTGCTCACTGATAAGATATAAAAGTAGATATTTTCTGTCTTTCTAGTACTTTCTGCTTGTAGATATATCTCTCCACTAGTTAATTGTTATCTCTTTCATCTAGATTTTGTATTCTCATAGATAATTAGAAGAAAAAAAATCACAAGTTTTCTTTTTCAGGCACTGATCAGTTGACACTTTTCATGAAAAAATATGTACAAAAATGAAGCAATTGAGAAGATCCTTCCCACTCGTGTATGTCTACATCTTTCTCAACTTTCCTGAAGATAATACTTCTAAAATAGATGCACAACTGGTATGTTATACATGTACACGACTGCTTGAGCCCACCATCTGTTTGAAAACATAAAGACTGCTGTTTTAAAAATTCTACTACTATAAATGTTACTCTCAAATACAAGAGCGCACTTAAAAATATTTGGAGGACAAACGCAAAAACCTGATTTACCGGGTAATCAAAATCAGTGGTAAACAAGTTTGGTAAGACAATCTCCACACATCCCAGCCTGACTTATCTTAGGTGTATTACAAGTATACTCATACCCAATGCTTGTATTCATTGCAAGTTGAAATATACAGAATTCCATTACTATAAAGCCATCTATCAATAAAGAATAAAGTGGCCAGGGCCCATATTAATAAAACCTGATTAAACTAATTGTCAACCAATAACATATGCTATAGTTAGTTGACACCTAGCTCTTGTATGGTTTTTATGAATTTGAGCCCAGGTCTCAAACCAAAAGTTTAAATTTGTTATCAATCAGAAATGTAGGAATCAAGAGCATCTCAAACTTCAATCCACTGTCATACTAGTCTGCTAATTGAACTGAATTTAAGCACATTTTTCTCAACTTTTCTCACATGAGAACCCCATATTTTCTTTCCCATCTGGCTCTGTTAGCGTGAGCATCATGCCTTTAGGCTTGTCCTGATAATGCGGTAAACCCCTTAAATGTGCATAGAATGGGTTGTTAGTGATATATATTGATATATTCACTAACATATCTTTTACAAGTGTATTTATGAACAATCACTTGCCTTGAACCCATCCTGAAATTAACATTAATCACTTTCTAGTTTCACAAGTACAAGAAAAAATGTGAAAAAGATACTTATTGTTGTTAAAAAAAGGTATCACAAAACGTAATATGAAGTATATACACGTGCTTGGCAGTGGTGAAAAATGAGTAATAGTTCTCTTGCTCCGTAAAAATAATGATGCTTAAAACCGGCTTGTAAGGACAAACTTGCACACATTTAAAAAAAATGAATGTAAAAATACAAATTGTAATTTCCCAACATGTATATTGTAACTGTGAAAATTCATTTGAAATATAAACTCTAATTGTGTGTTTCAAGCACATCCATACATGTAACACTTTCCACCATTCAAGTCAAGTTTAACTAGAGAATTTAAAGCTTAAAAACCAGATCTTAAATTTAGATCAATACTTTTATCACATGATACATTTCTTCCTGCATCAATCTGCATCAATCTGCATCTGTAGCTTGCAAACACTATTTCAAAGCTAAAATTAATTTGAATCTCTTCCTATGTTCAAAACTTGCTAAATACATGTTTTATCACAAATGGATGAACTGAATAGTTACGAAACAGAAGGCAAAAAATGAAATTAAAATGAGTATGTGTCAAGCTGCTGGTATTTTACAGAGTAATGACTGAAAATGGGAATAATTGCATTCATATATTAACACAACATACCGATACTACAATTAACATGCCAATGACAATACCTGATATTTATGTTATATAAACATCGAAACACATTTATCACGTATCACAATAAATCTGAAACACAGTTGAATATTCACAAGTCATGCAAAAGACTCTGACACTTCCCCCACATACAATTATTTTTGATAAACTTGACAAATATCTGTATGAAATATACTTTGTTCTCTTAAAAAAATACAAAATTACCAATCTTCGATAAGGTCTATGTTGTACTGGTAAAAAATAATTGACTTTCCCTAATCTCCAGAGTAAGCCTCTAAACATGTACTGATGTCATTTTTAGCCTAGGTAGAACTGAAAGTTATGTGTACTGAGAGATCAAATAGTACTACTGATATGAGTGAAAAACCTTTCTAATGACAGTAAAAGATAAGGCTATCATATATTTCTCTTAATCCTTACAAATAAGTTTCATCAAATCATGCAAAAGATATATATTCCGATGATGCAAGACGCTTGCATGGTGTAAAGTCCAGCAACTATCAATACTGTGATACCAAAAGCCAAACATCAAGGTTATACCAAATTCACATCAGACAAAAAAATCAAACAATTATCACTTTTAAAAAAACATATTTTTCTTCTTTTGCTAGAGGTCGGCAACTAGCATGAATCCAATCGACATAATATGACTTTCAAAAGCAGCTGCAAGATTTGAAATCTTCATTATTTTAGGGTTTAAAGACCAAAAGTATATTTTTTTTTGAAAAGCAAGAGCTGAGAAGGTTTTTTTCCCTCAAAACCCACTTGGTGTACTTCGCTGGAAGGTAATAACGAATTTTGCCACAACTTTTGAGCAGCTTTACAGGAGCTGCGTAAAAAAGCACCGAAGTACACAGCCTGATAGGAATATGCAAAGTTTTGGTAGTTGACTCCTGTGAAAAATTAAAACTTTGGTAATCTCTGGTCATGTTAAAGATGAGTTCATACATCTTTGAACCGCAATATTTGTATCATTTTGACATCAATGCATGTTGAGCAACAGACATGCATGAGTATGATGGTGAAACTAGACCACTTTAATGTTTGATGTTTAGAAGGAAACAGGTTTTGAGTACATCTTTCATGTGTGACCCCCATGGGTGATAAGAGTAGGTATATCTTCAAGCTTTCAATAATCATATCATGTATTGCGTGCCATCAAGCGCAGTCAGAACACATGGATGTTAAAGCACTTCCACAGTATCTACATCATTTCCTCTTAATCTGATGCAAAACATTAATTTATTTTGAAAATCACTTACTTTATACCACCTCAATTAAAGTGAATGAACAATAAGTCATTCAACATTTCAAACTTTTGCACAACATAATCTACTATAGTACAAGGAATTTGTTATAATCTCTGTGTGTACAAAAAAGGTTTTAAAATCCATCCTGCGAGGCTCGAGTGAGCCCGAGGTAGGAGCGCCACTTTGAGGAGGGGGAACGATGTGTTCAGTAGACACAGCCTTCAGAGAATGACTTGGTCATGCAGGGGTTAGCATGGCTGAGGTCAGGGACAAAGAGGTCACAGTTTTCGCTGCTCGCCGTCCTGCTAGGAGGCTGAGGAGGGGGGTGGGTCATCACGCCCGGTTCCTCTTTGGGATGAATCTGCAGGACAGCAAAGAAAGAGAGTCTTAGCTTTTTTTTTCATAGCACTGTTAACATAGCAAAAAGATATCGTTTGTAAAATCATATGACAAGCAAAATACTTGCTTAGGCAATTGTGATCACGAGTTAAGATTTTTAACGATAGCAGAAAATAATGTTCAATAATTCTTTACTTGATTAGGAAATATCTTGGGCAGGGAGAAGGAGGAGGGAGGAATGATGTTAAAGATTGACATCTACCTTTTACAGGGGAAGGGGGAGATGAAGAGGGAGAAGGAGAGAGAAGAGGAGGAGAATGGCAGAAATGGAGGACATGGGGGAGGGGTGGTAGTGATACAAATCTCAATAACTACCAGTCTTATCCAATCTTAATCCGATGGAGGGAGGGGGTGATTTTTATCTTGACAACTATCAGTCTCATCTACCAGTAATCTTAGTCCATACTATTTGTTATGGAGGGGGTGGTGATGCTAATCTTGCTACCTACCGGTCTCATCTGAGAAGGCCTGGGAGGAGGGGGCTGCCTTTGGTCATGGGGAGGGGGCAGGGAGACCCTGAGCTGGGTGTGGAGACCGTCTGGAAAGGCCATGATGAATAGAGCCTCAGGGTCGCAAACAAACTTGTAGACATAGCGCTCCCCAGCAACCTTCTGCATGATGCCCTTCTCGTAATAGTAACGCAGCGATCGGGACAGCTTATCGTAATTCATGGCAGGTCGGTTCTTCTGAATGCCCCATCGTCTTGCAACCTGTTGAAAAAGAGATAGAGAGTATGAAACTGTCAAAGTCCAAGTTTTTCGGATGACCTACGGATGCTAAAGGTAGCAATGGAAAGGATCTCTTTTGCCTGGACTCCATCTTGCATTTATACATCAAAGGAATATCATTAATATCAATATGGTGTTGTAAGAAGGGTGACTTGTTGGAATTAAGACCACTAAACTTAATGGATTAAGATATAGTACATATATGTCACTGGTCATTGATGTAGAGTCTGAAGCACCGATGAACTGATGTGGAAAGGATGGTGTAGGTCAACCTAGGCCCAATGGCTATGTCTGTAATGTGCAGCAATAAGCTGTCACAAGGTAAAGTGCTGGGCTCAGGGCTTAGCATTTTCATCTTTACTAGTTCACACATTCCTATTAGAAAGGATACTTGAATTTGGTTACTTACAATCCTGTTTTTGATGCAAAATTCATTACTTTTGATCACTTTTGATCACTTCTCCTGGCTAACGCAGCCCAGTTAGCCAGATCCAAGGACCAAAATGGACTGGTCTTGCAATTTAAGTGAAAAATTAAGCCAGCTAGTACATCATGTTTATGATGACCATGTACAGTTGCATTGACCTCATGAAGAAAAGAAACCCTGTCTAATCCAATGATTGCAAGTTTCCTTTAATTCTTTTCTGGTTGAAACTGAGTAGGGTTTTACAAATGCTTAGGAGGATGGCCATCACAGTATGAATATGTTTAATACCTCTTCAGGGTCTATGAGTTTGAACTCCAGGCCCCGCCCAGTCCAGGCAATAAAGGCCCCGTTGGACTGGTCTTCAAGGAGAGTTACAAGGAACTGCCAGAGTTGAAGGGAGCCACGTCTGTGGTAGAGAGGCCCTTCTCGCACTACCTCATGCCTCGGCTCATCTGGTTCAAATAAAGAAAAAAAGTAAATCAATTTTGATAATGGTGGTTTTTGTTTAGCGCTGTTACTGACAATTCCTATACCAACTTGAAAAAGGAAGTTAGCATGAACACATGCCATAATGCAATTTCTGGTAACTCTATTCCATGGTTTTGATTGCTCTACACATATATAAAGGAGTGAAAATGGATGTTAACTACCTATTCGAATAGCTTTGTATGAAATGAGCACTTATATTTTTTAAGTTACAAGCATTTTCATGCTAAAGACCTTCTCAAGAGCAATAGTGCACATTTAGCACAGTAGTGCAAAGCACTTATCACTTGAGTATACAGACACAAATAAGATCTTTTGAGATTGTACAATTTAAGTGGCATTAGTAAAGTCTATTCTCAAACGGCTATTGAGCCTGTAACAAATGATCGAACAAGCTCCACCTTTTTTTTCAAAGATTCTTGAATCAAAACAAATATGAGGTTTAGAGGTAATACAAAGTTTAGGTATGGGGTCATGAATTTGGTTGAAATGAACATATTGGAAGCATATGCGATCCAACAATATTTAGTGATCGTGGTCGCGATTGAAATCGAGGCTTAAGTTATGAAATTGCAAATAATAAACTCTTCATGTTGTATAGCTCCCTCTCAAGGTCAAGATATTAATGAAGCTATAAAACAATGTTTCATGACTAAAATCAAACGATTAGCTATTCTCGTTTGGAAACTATATATCACAACTGCATATTCTGAGATTTTCATGGTCGCAGCTACCATTGTACGGTCGTAGTCGCTATTTGATTTTTTTTTTTTAATTTACCAGTAGCACCGGTAAATTTGTATATTCAATTTATCTCAAAACCAGAAGCTTTTAAGGGGCTAAATTTTCTAGTGCTTATAATACTTCCACAGGGGCATCCATATATATCAAATTTGTAAAGAATCACTATCCACCCAATTTTCGAAATTTTCCAAAACTTTGTATTACCTTTCAATGTATAATAAAATATATCTTCATTGGAGAAATAAAGAAATTTATGGAATCACTTCCTACATGTATACTCACTGTGTTGTTCTTGTGCCTTTTCCGGTACGCTTGCATCATCATAAAACGCCCTTCCGCATTCTACTTGCCCGCCTGCACA
>BEXV01000444.1:192729-214855 GCA_003118195.1 Hemicentrotus pulcherrimus
AGAAAAAACAAAACCTACCAATAAAGTTCAATATTTCCTTTCTGGTAGATCAATTACAGCAAGAATATTATGTGCTTCTACATCTGTTTGTTCTTACATTTTCTGTCTTTTCTACTTGCTTTTCCCACATTTCAAAATAGATTACGTATGGAATAGAGAACATTTAATGCTGAAGAGTGAATCTTAATTGACCTGGATTTGAATCAATTGCAACGTATTGGAATACACATGTACATACAAATTCTGCTGAGAGCCAGAAGGGCATTAATATTGTGTTATATAATACCAGATAATGCCCTTCTGTGAGTCAGAGAAAAATTCTACTGAATTCTTAAAACTATCAAACGAGAAAAAAGTGGAGGACTGAAAATAAAATTAAACAGTTAATAAAACTGGTAAAATGCATCTACATTAAATCCTCCCGACTGATGACTTACTGAAATGCCACCTACAAACGATTGCAAATACCGGTACCGTAAAATTCATTCAAGTAATGGCGCAATCTAAAAGAAAGTTATTGTCAATATTGCAAGCACTTTTGACACAAGATTGCTTAGAAGTTACAAGGATGGTATTTATCACAAAGGGGTTTACTTTCTGACTTGAGAAGAGGAGAATCGAATGCAAATCTATACATTTAAAAAAAATCCTATTCCAATCTTTAACACTGCTTGACATTTCTATCTGTGAGTATTAGGAAAGGGCACAGCTCTATTTTGAGAACCATTGATAATTCAAATGGCATGTAGTTGATATGAGGTCCATTCACACATAAGAAAAAGTGAGATTTGTACTGCGATTCTAACTATTCTATTCTTCTTCAATTATCCTAGAGTTTTTACCACAATTGTTAAAGCAGATCTCACTTATTTGAAGTACTGAACAGTTAGAGTAAGATTTGTATATTGTTCAAAGTTTTATCAATCTGTTCTTCTGATTTTTAAGCTTAACTTCTATGCAAATGAGCAATAAAGCTTGGATTTTCCTTGATATCTACACATGGGCTGTAAACAAAGATTGAAAGATTGTCCGTTGAGAGCCAGAAGGACATTAGAGTCTGAGTTAATGCCCTTCTGGTTCAGAGTAGACAAGGTACGATTGGATTACCTTCCTCCTTGCAGTGGCGTTGCATGAACATCTCCTGACGGGGGAAGCCATTCCCAAAGGATCGGGGTACCTCTGTATGGGGCGACATGACATGATAGTACAGTGATGAGTTATGTGAGTCAACTGAACTGGTTTGGTAACATGGCAACCAGTTATAAGATTCCATTGACTTTGTAGTCTCGTAGTAATTATATTGTCTTATCACAAGCAAAATCAGCAAATAAGGATACTCTAGGCTAGCATTCAATAACAAATCATGATTTAGGTGCTTTAAACCATAAAGAAAATGACTGCATATGTGTGTACTCTAGCTGTATTGGTACTTTGGTTTATAATAAGATACAAGAGCAAAGTAGAAATGCAAATGGCCAAGATCTAGACTTCACCTAGAATCATTTCTCTCAGTTATAATCTCCTCTATATAGGTGTTCTAGCAACAGCAACTTGAAAGGAGCTACCGGTAGCGATGTTTACCGGTACTGAGGTTTAACTGTTCAATGGAAAAATAAAACCTTGGGGGATGCTTCAAAAATAGTTTCTTAGAACAGGATTGCTTGAACTTGAGAGCAAATTATGGAATTAATTCCAAACAAATGAATTGATTGGTTACCAAGCGTTGACGATCCTCTGCGTGGATATCACAACCAATCAAAAACTTTCATTATGACAGGAAATTAAAAAAACTATGGATTCCATCCTGTTTTTGTTTTCTCACAAAAATTAGATGTGTGTAGGATGCTAATAGCTTGTTTCCTCTACAATGAAATGACCTTAACTGATTTATATTTCCACTCGTCAAGTTATGATTGCATACATGAGGTATATCCCATCAAAATACGATGATGCCCCACTCATGATGTGGTGATATGTTCTTAGGCAGATAGATAATGAGATGACATCTCTTCAATCCAACACAGAAATGACACGAGTTAAACCCACTAACATTGGAACTCCATGTAGTTGCAGGTCGCTAGTAAGTTTGTGTAACTTATCACTAGTGAATCCATTGACATGAGATACATAATTATTACTCAAGTATAGACCCCTTTGTAAAGTACCGGTCAACAGATGCCCAAAATTCATTTTCCAGTGCTATGCATCAAAGACGTATAACTCATCCAAGACAGAAAAACAGAGGCACCACTTGGCTGGAGCAATGCGTGACAGCTCCCTCCACTGACAAGTACATGTATGCTCATCTTCTGATATTCATCAACTATTTAATCACAATCTACCGGGAAATCAGAAAGATATCAAGGTAAAAAAAAACCCAATCCAATCAATCTACGGTACTAATACTCAGCTTCAAAGAACTGTTTTCATTAACTCCCATCAGTAGATTTATTTTATTTAGGGTGGGTAAGGTAATGTAGAGCTTGTATTTGAATAGTTCCACATCATGCATAGATTTTTTCACCTTGCATGATAACTGAAATCAAAAGGATGATGCCCTTCAGAGCAGCGTTTCTATATATGTTACTGAGAAGGCTATTATCCTATACTTCCTTCCCTATCTCACATTCAAGTCTTGAGTCCATTACAAAACTCTGAATTCACTTCTAGTGTTTGTAGCAGTATGGTGTGCTACTGCATCAAGGTCATTCAATAGAGCAAACCTGGATAATTAGCTGCAGATTGTTAATTCCTACTACTGGACGTTTCCGTTTCCTGCAAGAGAATCCATTGATTTCCTTCATTGTCAAGGAAACAGTACTTATTCAGCTGGAATGTGAATGTCGTAGTATTCATGTGTGTGATACACATTTGGTTTAGATTTTGATTCTGTTTCCCGGAAGCATCATATCAAACATCTAGATATTGGGTACAGAGAGATATTGCATGAGGATTTACTATCTTCTCATTTCTTATCACTATCCTAATAAAGATCGTTTACAAATGGCATGGTAAACTACAGTAGCAAAATAAGAAACTGAAGAAAAAAAAAATCTTATTTGTTATCATTCATAACGGTCTGTTCTTTAATTGTACATCTAGCATTGAAGTCACTACCTTTGCACCATTTTCTTTCAGATGAACAATGTTACCAAGTCCCTTTAAATAAGAATACTCATTTCAAAGATGACAGTGGGATACAACCTACTACTTGAGACAACTGACATGAAAGGACTAATTATGAAAAAGCTCAAAAACATTTTCATCTTTTCCAGAATTTAACCCCCTTTTAAAAGCCAAGTGACCAAATTGTATCCTCTACATCCTTTCAAAACAGTATCAACCTACACTATATGCCTTTTTTTATAATCAGCAGAAACTTGGATAATTATCAATAAGATATTCCTGTCTTTAAGGAGATGAAAATTTCTGTAAAATACAGCCCAAAAATAACAACTGGCGTAAACAAGCAAATCAAATACACAAAAAAGAAAACTGCAATCTTTTCATCTCAGCTTTTGTTTGCTTCTTGCAATACATACATTGCAAATGCATACCAGTATACAAAAAGGCAATCATTTACTAGGTTTTACCCGTACTGTATATTCAAAGAAAATTATGTCAATGCAAAGACAACAGATAAGAAAAAACATATGAAAACCGCTGCAAGGCTTTTGCTGGTTATTAGTGCATCACAATTTAGATGGAGAGAGGGAAATAGGAGAGAGAGAGAAATGGGAGGGAGAGGGAGGGAGGGAGNGGTGGATGCAAAAGACCCTGTTGGTCGGGCTCTTAAGCACTATGCACATGGTACACACGATTCTTCCAAAGGGCACGGGTTTTGCCTGACGGATTTCCTTAAAGGCACTCATGTTAACGGTGTTAAGGAGTTCATGCATCCAGCGAGGCAGCTCTAACATGATATCTACTTAGATTCATACCATTCACGCATAAGCGGGCGAGGTAGAGATGGAACGAAGTCAGCAACTTATTCATTTTGATATTGTAAAGAAACCTGTCCAAGAAAGCATTCCCTATCCACCCAAGAAGAAGGGAGGGGAGGGGAAAGGGGAGGGGAGGGGGGATAGGAACGGAGAGGGGGGATATGTGTGAAGGCATTTGAAAGATTTTAGTCCAATCAATATTTTTTCTTCTTGATCCTCCCTTGAAACTTAATCCCAACTTCCTTCTTAAGTCAAGGATTAGCAAGACAGAATTTCATGCCCACTGCCCAGGAAATTAAATGCATTTACCTATTTATATATACATGTATCATATCAAAGGGTGATCCTACATTTCCTCCAACAACAATTTCTTCAGGCTTTAATTTATAAGAGGTTTACGTTTAGGGTAAGGGTTGTAAAAATGAGTTTGATGTTAAGTTTAGGCAGGGTTAGCAAATTTTAAACACTGCAATTTTAAATGATTTTAAGATGTCTTTATCACTGCTTATTTTTACTTCTTTTAAAATATTTTTGTTTGAAACACCCTTAGACATATGTATAATCAAATGTATATGTTTCTGGGTTTTTTATAAAAAATTTCTTACATAAATTAGTTCTTTTTTTATGTGGCATTTACAAGATTCTACAATTGTTCATTCAAAATCCACCTTTTTAGCTCTGCAAAGCCAAAAAAAAAAAGGACTTCATAAAGCCAATGTCGTTTACTAACCATCAATCAAAGTAAAACATTTAAAGTGACATTGGACATTTAAAACAGGTGCAAAAGGCAGCATACAAGTCCAGATCCAAAATGTGTTTTTATTTCTTAACGAATAACCTTCCTACATGACTGCTAATGCTAATGCTGCAATCCATCAAACACAAATTGGCAAACTATTCTGTGATTAATCTTGTGAAAACTTCTCCCGTTTTGTTATGAACCATTTATCAGAAGAAAAAAATGATGTGCTCTTGTGCTCTACATATATTAATGGACACATGTTTGTACATGCCCTTCTATTTAGAACATTCATTTAATCATCAACAACCAAGAAAATGGGAATCTATGGAATTTGTTTACCCTGTTATAATTAGAAAATAGGAAAGGTGCTCACAAGGAAAATAAAGAGTCGCCAATTTGCATTTAATTGATTAGAACAAAAACTCAACACCTTCTCATCCTCTCTCTCTCTCTCTCTCTCCGTTTCACCTCAAAGTTCCACTAATTCTCTCCTCTCTTTTCATTGCTTTCATTAAAACCAGCACTCCAGCAGACTATCAGGGTGAACTATACCTTTTCATTACACAAAGCTCTTAAGAGACAAAACATCTGAGGTGTGCTCCACACAATAGACTTCCTGTTGGACTATACAATTTCAGGCCTGCTTAGAGCAGACCACAAATGAAAGGGCTTTTATCTTTGGAAAATCTCCTTTGGAACTGACATTGTTCCTGTTCCACTTCAAAGGTCCTGAAACTAATTGCAGGACAAAAGCCTGGGAAGAACGGGTGGAAGCTCTTCCAATTTCTTAAGGGTATAATGATAAGCAACAAAAGACTGTGAAGGGCAATGACGTCAAGTGATCTCAACCTTAATGTTATGAAAAATCTTCATTAATTTCAATATTCTCTCACCTTCAAGTACCAATTGCAGTTTTAACATACCGGTATGTTGAAATGATAAAGACCTTCAAAAGGTACAAGGCCAATTGTTAAAAAAAAAACCTCTCATCTCAAATATAAAAATGGGGAAAACTATGCAAACTTTAAGAAGATTTTTCACAAGTGTATGAGAACAGAAGAGTTGCCACAAAATGTGATTTCCATACCTGTAGCACTTATACCATACTTCAATAACAATTTCACAATATCATGATCATTCATAACTGTGTTCAAACTCTTTCTTACTCTATCGTACAAATTGTCTAAGTTTTAAAATAACATTTAGTTCAAGCCTATGAAAGAAAGACACGAGTTTTGAACAACTGAACAACCATCATTCAAAGCAGGCAAAGGGGGAGTATTGAATAGCCCCACCTAAGTTATGATTTGGCCAATGTTGACTTAAAAAACTGGAAACAAACATCGGTCTACAATGTCAGCATGGTAACTAGCCTCGAGGAACCTAAAGGAATGAAGAACTACGCTATCAAGCTCCTACAAAACTTTGAACTGAAAATTATATTGAAAGATTGTCAATTACAGGGGATTTTAAGTATTGGGTCATTTCATTTAATCTTGTTTTTCAAATATTACTGATGTTTTGACATAAGTAATGTTTTCTAATTTGCTTGAAATTTTAAATTTTGCTAACTGAAAATCCAGGAAAAGGGGGCTCACACCTCACTTTTAAGAAATTACTTTTGAATAAAAATGTAGGTTCAAGTCTAGGTTCAAGGCTAAATTAAACATCTTCATTTAAGTGTGAAGGAATAGGTTTCAACCATTAAATGAGTTACAATTAATTTGTTTTAAAATAAATTATGCATTTTATAAAGGTCATTTTGTTTTCATCATTATATTCATCTGCTAAAACTCAAATCGCTTTTAGTATCTGTAATCTTGTTTAAATTCGAAATCATTCACTAAGCTTTGTCATTATTTGCTATCTTGCTTAATATAGGAGTAGACTCTGCACCATAGTCCCATTAGAGTGCATATTGTAACCCTTGAACAAAAAGAGGTCTCTTACCGGCTTCATAGCCATAGTCCACAGGCTCCTGCTTCACGATAGTCTCCCTGAACCGTGTCTGATTGAACACCCCTCGGTTCTTGAACGGGAGGAACACCGGGTCAGAGTTATGACGTTGGAATGGGTGTGGTCCTCCACCACCACCACCAGACTCGGCTCCTGAGCTCCCTGCAGCACCCATCGGATGGGCCAGGTTGCCGAAACACGGCTCAGAGGTCTGCCTCTGGAACCTACTACAAAATTATTTCAGAAAATATCATGATCACTCATGTTTTCAAAGCAGCTTGATAACAATATTTAGAGAACGATTCCCACTTTAGAAATAATTATCATGCGCTTTACAATTGATTATCAAATAGACAAATTCAAATGTTATTAGCTACCCCTGCCTTCCCTTTAAATGTTACTGATTTACGGCTTTTCTATGGCATAGTTTATCACTAGCTGTTCTGTGGGGGCAAACAACCCTTACAAAATCAGAATGGCACACCTCCCTAACATGTTGATAGTTATTTCATTATTAGCCCTTAGTAGAATCCCTTTGTACTTGACATATTCATCAAATGATTCCCTTACAAGTACAGAAGAATAAGTTTGGAGCCCTGCAGAAGAGACAAAATGATGAAGATACCCTTCCCCTAATTAAAATAAAGGACTGCTTTAATACCTCTTATCCAGGAAGAAGCCAGGACCAGGACCTGGTCCATGCGCCCTGAAGTGAT
The DNA here is from genome assembly GCA_003118195.1 of Hemicentrotus pulcherrimus. Lineage (NCBI taxonomy): Eukaryota > Metazoa > Echinodermata > Echinoidea > Camarodonta > Strongylocentrotidae > Hemicentrotus > Hemicentrotus pulcherrimus. The sequence goes on from BEXV01000444.1 coordinate 200,088, forward strand.
TGCTACTTGGCCCAAATCCGCTTCCGCCTGGTACAAGCGGTTCCTTGAATGTCACCATCTGACACATGGATGGCCCCTGCGGCGTTGTTGGCGATGAGATGCTGCTGCTGCCATTGTTGTTGCTGTCGTTGTTGGACTTGTTGCAGCTACTACTGCACATGGAGGGCCTCGGATGCTCCTGTTTGATGATGCGGTTCATGTTGAGGTCGATGGAGGGGGATGCCATGGCTCTTTGGGCCATATCAACCATCCCTGATGAGTTACTCTTGGTGGAACCCTTGGCATTGCCAGTGGTGCTCTTTGCGGATGATGCATTGCCCTTAGTAACAGGAGAGCTCTGTGGTGCCACTGCATCTGAGCAGGCGCTCCCTGGTGGACTGGGATGATCATCTGTAAACAAATATATATATTCAAGAATTAAAACTTCTGTTTAAAATATCTGACTTTAAACATCTTCATGATTTAGACCACTTGATTTCTAATCAATTTCTCAATGAGCCAGAAAAGTAAGTTGTGAGCCACTTCATGTACATATAGTAAATACCATACATGCTGACACTCGCATATACTCAAAGACTCCTCATAAACATTTTGTATATTTATAGAATCATTGTGGTTAGACATCAATCCTATGATGCATGACCTCATCTTTGCACGATTCTTTGTATATGGGTTGCCCTAGTAAAAGCTCAAAAAAGAGCCACACACCCAAATACAAAAAACCAAAAAAGCCAAAAGCCAATAAACTGACAACAAATCTTAGAGCAGTCAAGAGACAACCAAGAAGTTTCTTCAAGGTTTTTTTTGCCTATCTTTGCAATTCTGATAATTTCAGAGCCTAGTCACACACAAAATTAAGGAGCAATTCATGATGTTTAATTCGGAAACTGAGGCCAAGATCGCTGTCATCTCGACTAGGTTATTCAGAGTCTCTTATCAGCTTCTTTTTGGCACTTTTCTGCCATCAGTACGAACCAAAGTGCAATATAAACATGATAAAGAGCTATAAAATGTAAACTCACCTGTACTGCTAGGAGATGGTGCAGGGATGACCAAAGAGAGTCCGTCCAGTTTACTGAAGGGGTTGTCCACCAGCACCTGTTCTCCATATGCAAACTTCTGCTCAAATTTGTCAAAATCAAAATGGCGGTGGCTGGTGCTGGCCGCTGGTGATTTCATGTGCGCACATGGCTTGTGGTATCCAGGACTCCTGGGTTCGGGCTTAATCTTGATGCTCAAGGGTACTGTGGATGAGATGAAAGAAATGGAAACAAATTGGAATGAAATCTTGAATTAATATCATGGATGCCATTGTCTTCAGAAGACAGATTCACAAACTGAAATTGGCTCAAATCTGTAGGGAGTACACCTCAGCCAATACCAGCATTCCTTCATCCGCTGAGGGCCAAAAGGGTGTTAAAACATAACCTTTAACAAAGTGTTATCACCCTTTTGGCTCTCAACAGACAATTTGATGAAGGATTCATAGACCTGCTCTATATGTGTAAATGATGTGTAGTGAAGGATTATTCTTCAGAAAATCAACTAAGAATATGAGGGAATCAAGAATGAATACATTCTTAGATGGTGAATTACTCCAGTCACAATACAGCGTACCGTACATACTTCCCAGTTAAAATATATAGGAAATAAAAATATCAAGAAATGAAGAAGTAAATAAATAGGACTAATACGGAACATATAAATGAGGAAACTGGTAAAAGAGGGACACCCCTATAATGACTATTACGAGCAATACAGATAGAGCAATTGAGAATCCTGTCAGTGATTGAGCATAGATGCCAAGCTTGAGCACACAATTCACACCAAACCAAATGACTCTTCAGTTCAAAGCCAATCGCTTGCTAAAAACTGGTTGCTTACTGTCCTCATCGAAGAACATGGCCAATGATCACACCTTACTACACGTTTCCTCTGGGACTGTCTGAGATCTTTGGGGAAATCGCCTGGCCTTTTCAACTACAACTCTTCCATAAGACTTGCATGTACCAGGTATACACTTATATGCCTATCCCTTTCATAAAATGGGGATTGCATTTCAATTATAGATGGTAACACCAACTATTTTGGAAGAATGATATGGCAAAAGGCAGAGGACCACCATTTGTGTAATTAACTGGGAGTAGACTCCTACTTTACATCTAAGAAAAATTGTTCAATGTGATCTGACGAAGTACGGTAGACCTTCACAAAGAGCAATTTCTTAAAGCATCACCCTTGTAACCAAAACAGAGGTTAAATTCCAGGATGCACACGTTATATACACCTATCACGTTTTCTCACGTGAAGTGCAAGTTATTATAACTTAAGGTTAAATTTCAATTAACGGATATTCCAAATGGGTTGACAGAAGATGGCTAATCCGCATCTTTGATGACTTACACTCAGACAGCCCTTCCATATATATATATATACAGCCACTTGACCACAGCTAGCACTCTGGTGGCTAGTATTCCCACTTATTTTCCCACTAATATACCTCAAGCAAGTTATGATACACCACCATGATATGATACTCAACTTCAGGTAGAATATACATGAAGTAAACAGAATATCTGTTTGGACTGTGGAGCCAGAAAGGCATTAATTCTCTGTAACATGATGTGAGGTAATGCCCTTTTGACTCTAAACAGATGAGAAATCTTATCTGTTCCCATATCTTCAGTGCTCATCTTGTCTTACAACTTCCTCCTCGTTCTGGTTCATGGAATATCAGCTGCTGCATTAGGGGTGCAAGTCAAGTCTGCGCATGGACACAGATATGTTGCGTTACTTTCAATTTTAGACGTTGCATTAATGGCGAAAGTGGAAGCCGTGGATGGACATGGATACACTGTGTTGCTTTCTTTATCATGTTTGTTTTGCACACATGTATTGATAACGATACACCAGCTTTTTGTTGTTGCATCTCGCTTTACAAGATATCGTGCAACAGAGCCTCCTCAAATGCACGTATTGAAGTGTTCATGTATGGCTAACAAATATCACTCATGGAGTAAAAGCTTATTTTTGCAGAGCTTTTTGCTTATGAATTATTGAAAAGAAATCTGTATCATTAACCAGTTCCGTTTCCAGGAAAAATGACTCTAGAATACAGCGAAAAGCAATGGCCTGCTCATTAATAAACCTTTCCATTAAGAAAGAAAAATCTTGTCTGAACGTTTCAAATACACCCAAAACTGTACTGACCCTTTGTTCATATCTGTAACCTGACTGATTTATCTAAAAAACAATAAATTACCAACCTCAAATTCTCAGCAGTAAGATCCAAATTGGACAAACACAGGCTACTTTAAATGAAGTATAATGAAAACCTCAGACCAAATTTGGTATGTTATTTGTTGAGTGGAAAAAGAATCAGAGAGAGAAGAGGGAGAAAGAGAGAGAGAGAGGCAATAGAAAGGGGGAGATTGAAAAGAGCAAGCTAAAATAGATATGCCTGCCTGTTTGGAAAGAAAGAGAGGCTACAAGCAGATCTTTCTGATACCAGGACATTTTTCCACTGTCTGTCATGTCACTGCTTCAAAAATGGTATGCAAAGCTGTGACACTGACAGTCATCTGGATGAAGTGCTAGAACCATAAAGCCAAGCTTGACCTCGCATGACCTTTAGAAGTGAAATACTTCCTGTTTGGAGTGTCATGATACCAAGGGTTCTAGTCTAGCCAAAGAAGGCCACTTTCTGCAGGTTATTGAGTGTACGGGCACTTCTATCGGCATGAAGAATGATAATTTCCATAGGCATTTCACATCTATTTATATATATACATGTACATGTAAACATCTTAAATATTGCTATTAGTTATGAACCACTGTGACTAAAAAAAAAATTCTTTGTGTATATGTGTCAGTAGACAACAAATGTGTAGTACATAAAACTAAGCCTACTGGTTTTCTTCTGAACTAATAATATGTAATGAGACATAATATAAGAATTACATTTTAAAGAGTAATATCATCTATTTGGTTTAAAATCAAAAGCGATCACTATGTCCATTCTTGTCAAATCATCAAAAAACCAATGCATTTTACCATTTATAGCTTTGAAGCTTACTAAACAAAGGATAATGTTGTTATTCATTATCTTGGCTGCCAAATTCATCTTCTATGAATCTTTCAAGAAATTGGCAGAAGGCTCATTTTGATTGTAGAGTCAGCGGGTTTTGTGCTGACATAATTACGGCTGATTAGCCAATGAAAGTAAAACCAACCCAGGCATTTGTTATTATTAATAAAGGAGAAGATGGACAAGCAAGAATAGTTTTTAAAGAGATGGATAGATAGAAGAGATGGATAGATAGAAAAAGGGATAGATAGAAGAAGGGACCATTGCAATCTGATGCGAAGGATGTATTGATAGGAGTGTGAAGTACGCTCGACCCCTGCTCGAAATGAAAAACATCCTCCCAGCCTGGTGACATGAAACGACAAACGGTGAATAAATCAGCGCACTTATTGCGCCCTGTCGAGCTCCCCTCTGTGAATGCTAACTAGGCTATAAGTGCCGCATATCGACTGTTTCATTATGATGAAGGGTAGGACAGCTAGTAGGAATCATCTTCTATGCCTGCTCTTTTAATTTTGTTTTTATTGGTTAAGATTTAAAGAGTATCATAGAAGGAAGAAGTGATGATAAAAATGAGATGTGATAATGAAGACCTTCATGCCTTTCATGTATTTCAAAAGACAGAATTGTGTTATTTATCTATATGTCTAGTGAAAGAAAATAACTGACAAAATGTTATTGAGATTTGTGGATAAACAGTATTAAAATAACTGAATACATGCTTACATAATGGACAACCATTCAAAATACAGGATTACTGAGAATGCTATAAATTATGAAAATGAAATGTAGCTAATTTCTAAACCCCACTGAGTAATTCATCTCTCAACATCTTTAATTAGTCCTACATGTATCTGACTGGTAGAAATAACCGGTACCTACAAAATACAAATTGATTTTATCAATTGAATGTTTGTATCATACCATGTTTATAATCAGCAACACATTAACATTTTGTGTTTATAATATTTGTTTCTTATCTTATTTACAGTATGTGTGCAATATATTTGTATATACGTATTATGTCTGTAAATATTTTATACCTATACATTGTGTTTATTATGCAGGGCTGTAGTTTGTTAACTAAAAAAAGGCAACCCTGCTTCAATCAAACTGTAAATGAATAAGTAAAAAAGGAAAGGAAGAAATAAAGCGATCATGAATAGTATACCCACTTACAAAAGGTAATGTACACTTCAGTGATAATAATCATCTAAAAAATCCTCATTTTCAATCCATGTTTGAATTTGTAATGCAAAAAAATGAAAATAACTTTGAAAAATGAATCAGGTAGTATTGGTGACTGCACTTTAGAATTGAAAGAGGAACCCTTTCATACCCTGAGTATCATTATCCAACCTAATGATTTAAAAGGGATCCAATATTACCAGTCCATTACATAGTCAAGTACTCCTTGTTATATCCAATATCACTTCAATCTACATCCAATAATGCTCATCGCAATTCTTTTTTTATTGTTGGACTGTCATCTTTTTGCTCGGTAACTGTCAGACATGAAATATTAGGCCCACATCCAATGTGCAGACTGTCTGTCTGTTATGTATTTTCTTTTAGGTAAGATCAGAGTGCTTTGTCTCAATGTTACTTCTTCCCCCCCCCCCCCCCCCCTCCNTCTCTCCTTCTGTTCTGTGCAGCCTTGTCTGGGGGACTGCAGGCCAGTCAGATCCATTAATCCATCCTGTACTCTAAACAAGTACTAAAATCAAGTAAACCTTTTGGTGCATTCACACTTTCATCATTTATCGTGAATATTGTCAAGTTTTCTGAGTAAATGTCTAAATGATCTCCTTCGGACAACTCCTGCATAAAGCAAAGGGAAGTAAGTTGAAAAATATTGGACATTTTCACACTTTTCCATTACGTTTTATTTTCTTGGTCCGTTTTGGCATATGTGGCTTATTAACTAGTTTAGAGAGCAATCAGTTTCAGCCCTCATATATATCTTTTTGCAGAAATCATCTGTTTGGAGCCAGAAGGGTGTTAACACACATTAAACACAGACTTAATGCCCTTCTGGCTCCAAACAAACAAATTGTGCGTGTGACAGGATGAAAATGACCGAAACTGTGCAGTGAATACAACATATTGCTAAGAAGAAAAAATATTCTGTGTTAGGCTTTTTCCTTTGTTTTCTGGCTGTAACTCATGGAATATCACTACAGTTATTCCAGTCTAGAGTTGATAAATTCTTCTCAAAATTCTGAACAAATATGGAAGATATAAAAGTATATTGTAATTACCGGTATCGTGATGAAGAACAAATGGGCATATTGCACATGATATTGCTAATAATTTACAACCGTTGCTGACCATAAACCTGAGATGGCCTTAAAAATAGCTCATATGTTTGTACCATTGCAGAATATCCAATATCTTACAAAGTGCTATAAATGACAGTGACTTGCCATAAATTGTAGGTAATTACAATTTTTTAAAACAAAAGTCGACTCACAATGTCCACACAAGTTCAAGGTAAGGTTCATTACTCTGAGTCAGCATTCATCTAGTTTCAGATTTTTCCCTATTCATTTTCCCCAATAAAATAGATTCCGGATTAATTTAACCACTGTGTCCTTGGCAAAGTAATAGATCAAACAGGACAGGAGTGCAAATATCCATTGTGCAATAATGACATGATTTGATGAGCCTCAGCTTACAGAGCTATAAGTTCAGTATACATCGGCCTTGACAGATAACAAGTGTGTACTGTAAATAAAGTGGTTTACCATCAAATTTCTTGGTTAAGGCATTGTTTAACAATGCCAAATCTGAGATTCATGGCCCTTCGTATTATAAGTGTCTGTGATATGGTGAAAATTGAAGCTCTAAAAAAAGTTGCGCTTCAAAATGATCATGAAGAACTTCAAAAAAGTAAAAGTCTTTGAGTTATCAGTTTTACCATACATGTACTCATTTTCCCCAATAGACGGTATTATGTTGTAAAAAAACGTTGGGAAAAAGTTTTTTTGAAATTTCAAATTCCAATCCTTAATATCTTAATCAAACATGCGATTGGCTTGTAAAATTCATGGGATTCATTTCTGACCTAATGGTTACTTGTATAATTATGACTGCAGCAGGAGCTAAATCCAGGATTATGTTTAAAATCAGAGGCAAAGTTTAATACCCAATACCTTAAAGGAGAATATTATAATACTGATCCGTTTTGAAGAGTACTGCATGCCTGGAAATATATATTCCAATTTATATTGATCATGTGATTAATGAACTGTACAATGTAATTTGAAACATGACCCCAAATTAATACATGTGAATAGAACAAGGGTATACATTAGTATTGTCATTACTAAAGATGTTGGTGCTATGTTTGACACACACACCCCTTTTGTGTTTTTAAAGAGCTTTTCCGCTTTAATAGAAACACCAAATTCATGCTAACCTTCATCATAAAAGGAACTTAATCAAGTAAAACTAATCTCTTTTTTTAAATCTCTTTATTCTATGAGTAGCACCAATCAATAGAAACATACATGTAAGCTTAAAAGAAGTAAAGTACATGTACAATCCTGTACTGACATTCAAATGTAAAATATTGAAGACTGGAGATCATTTGCATGTGGGTCATAAATATATTGTAGATGCTAATGAAATCCAAATGATTCTTTTCATAGATTTTCCCAAAAATTCTAGATTCGGTAAACACATAAGATACATGTAAACATACAGTACATTTATCTCAGAAAGAAAAAATATCAACAAATTTACACAGCTGTTAATGTGCCATTTAAAACACAGGTGACATAGCTTAATTCTACATAGANGGTGTACAATCTAAAGATATACTCGCCATATTGGTAATTGTTTTCTTTTCTAGGTCGGATTCAATGTAAAGGTTATTTTTTATTATATCAACCAATGACGGAGAAAGAAAATCAATTATTTTCTCACATACGGCCAAAAACACTATGATAAAGCTTCTGCAATAGCACTCAGTCTCAGGGCAAGGACTTTTTTATTTCTGGATATATAAATAATGGAAAGATTTTAAAAGGAACAGATTTTATTCTTTTTAGACATAATTTATTCTCTCTTTATCTCCTTCATTTTCTTCAAAACACTTTTTCCCACTCAGCAGCATATTGGGTTACAGCCTTTGGCATTTATCTAAAATAATTGCAATATTTATATATATGAATATCCTATTCACATTCGGCATATATTTTTTAATGACTGCAAGCTACACATTCAATTTGTAATCAATTTTAAATTCAAGTCAGAGCTAAATTCAAGTCAGAACTAAATACAAGTCGAAGCTAATATCGATTTATGAAAGTGAAGGGGATAAAATGGGAACATCATATCTTTTCCGATAGAGCTACATGTACAAGTAACTTCTTCAGTTCTTGCACATATAGTAATTAAAAACAAAAGATTAAAGTATACTATATATGAGTTATTCTAAACAAACAACAGCTTTGCAAATACATTGTGATTAGCCTTTCTTTTCAGGGCGTAATTATTTTTTCTTTGGGAATCATTAAAAAAAACTTTTTTAAAATTATACATTTTAATTTTAAAAATAATTCAAAGTTTTGGGAAATTCTGGAAATTGATGTACATGTATTATAAGCACTTGAAAATTTAGCCCCTAAAACACTTCTGCTTTCGAGCAAAATTGAATATTCTTATAAATTTCAAATAGCGCCTCCAAGTCTCCAACCAAACAATGGTAACTGCTACTATGAATATCTCAGAATAAGAAGTTGTGATAAATATATATCATTTCCAAAACAGGAATAGCCAATAGGTAGATTTTAGTCAAAAAACATTGTTTTATAGCTAAATTAATATCTTGACCTTGAGAGGGAGCTATACAACATAAAAAGTTTATTATTTATAATTTCATCATTTTAGACTCGATTTTAACCGGGACATCGATCATTGAATATTGTAGGATCGCATATGCTTTTAATAATATGTTCATTTGAACCAAATTCATGACCCCATACATGTACCAAAACTTTGTATTACCTTTAAATTCAGTTGTTGCTTTTTTAATCTAAAATATGATGCAAATTGTCTACCAAGAACCAAAAGAGAATGGATGTGTTTAAAAGTACATGGGTAAAATTCCATCTGGCTTTGAGCAGACATAAACAAAAATGATACCTTTCGGAATGTTTATACGTGTGTGCATTGACCATGTAACCACCCTATATAACGTGGCTTACTTATTTATTACCTTATTCATTATGTTTCTTTATCATATGTGAATGTTTATCACTGTCCTCAAATATTTCATTTATATATTTGTATTGTATTACTTTGTAACCAGTGGAAACCAAATTTCCAGAAAAGGACAATTAAGTATTACACTTATATTTATACTTACTTATGTGCCAGCAGATGGGGGCAACAGTAGGGCAAACAATCAAAGGCCAACAAAACAAAAACAATTTCTCACAATCATGAATACAAACAAGATTTTCCCAGGAGTGTGGTAAAGGGCAGAATAAATGAATCTCAAAAATTTAGGCCTTGGCTGGGCCATGTCTCTGGAGAAATGTTGGTATTGATTTGAGCATAACGTAGTTTCAGAGGCACACAAATAATAATGCTCCAATGAATAGTGAATTCTGTTTTTAGAAACACATTTTAAAAATGTTGATGATGAATCCTTCCCGACTTATCAGGTCAAGTACGAATAGGAGCAGATAGAAATGCCTGCTTGTACAGGCTTTCCTATAGACATTAACAATGTTAGAAAATACAAGCTTTTTAGCATCATAATCTACTACACTGTAGGAGCCAGAAGGGCATTAAGTCTGTGTTTATATGAGTAAATGCCCTTCTGGCTCCAAATGATATGTTACAATGTACACTACCACAGTACAAGGCAGCCATTTCAAAAGTGTATTGTTTTTAGGGGGACGCACAGTACACTGTATGACTGTATGGAGTTGTTTTTGTAGATATGTGTGCTATATTGTAAAGCATAGCATTTTGTCACAAATAATATGATACAAACTTCTTCAGAATTAACCCACTACACGAACTGCACATGAATATTTCAACTAAGAAACCAATTTTAACTTTGTAAAAATGATTAATGTATCATGAACAACCCATTGCTTTGGTTGTAGGGGTTAAGAAAAAATGTCAAATTTTTAACTTGGGTCTGATTCTTTTATCTTCTTAAAATACCTAAAGCAGCAAGTTGTATGTTGATCTAACATGGACGTCAGTTTGCATGTCATAGTCCACCATAACTACTAATTTGTTTGTCTTTCAAACTGTTTCCGCTCGAGCAATACAGCTTATCGGAAACGGCCTTGTTTGAACAAATCTTACTTCAATGCTTTTAAACCAAACAAGAAATATCTTTATTTGAGCAGATCTCAAAAATATTGACACTAATGCAGGTGCACCTGTAAGATACAAAGTTTTGTTCAAATATTCTCGGAGAAATGCACACAAGTCACACGATCAAAATATCAAAATACTTATAAACTATGAAAATAATTTTCTTGTAAGTTGTGTCTCCCCTCCTCCCTCCTCTATCTCATACTCACTCTCACCAGCTGACACTACCTATTTTTGTATAAATGATGATGGATAACTAGACCCCTCCCCCACCCCCCCAAAAAAAAAAAGAAAAAAGTGGAAGCATCTGAAGTATTTGTCTGATTTTTAAACTTCTTTCATTTTTACATTGTGACATCCCACATACACGTACAGTTTTGAATAGCCCAATAACTCACTGGCCAAACATTGTTTCGTCAGCTTTTTATGGAATGGATTACATCAAGCTAAATTTGTCAGCTGCTTCAAAATTGCACAAAGCTTTTTCTTTCCTTGTATTCCTTTGGCTAATGGCCTGGAATTTTAAAAAAATCCTTGAAAAGGTGAAGAAGCTAAAAGTATCAACCATCTTTTTTAAACTCTCATATCCCTGATGAAATTATTAGTATGTCTTCTTGAAGTGTCTGATAACATGTTCAGCAACAAACATCAATGTATCTGTAGGCTTTACGGTCTTCTCAGAAATTACTATTTACTGCTCGTTCTATCAAATAAGTAATGATTACTTTATGGTTATATATCATCATATAAAATTTTCCAGGTTAGATGTAGCTCAGGGCGATAGGCTTGCAAGTCATGAATTATGAAAACTTTCAGAAAACAGATTATGTGTGTGACGGAAAACTGAGCAAGCTGAACGTATTTCTATTCTGAAGTGATTAATGGATACGAACAAGACAGACTAAAGAAAATATAGACGACTCTACATAGAATAGCATGTGTAATTTACTGACAAAAATATAAGGCTGGGCAGAATAAAATGCCCAAGTTGAACTGTTGTCTTTGTGGTGAGTTCACTTTGCACCATTATTATCTCTCCCCTCCGAAGGAAGTTGAAGAGTGCATTCAATTCATTATATGCACTGGTGGTGACGTAAATGCATCAATTAGAAATGGGGCGTTAAGGAGGGCACAAGGAGACAAAATACTTGCGCAAGAGAAGGGACGGTCACTGTCATGGCGGTCGATAAATACCAGTCTAAACCATGCCAAGCGTAGTAAAGAGACGGAAGGCTAGTTCAACCTTGCAGTGGATTTTCACAGGACTCTTTCACATTCGTGTACCTTCTGGGATATTTCAATCCATATAGATCTAACTGTCAATGCCTATTAATGTGCCATGTGCTACAATAACAACACGCCATATCACTTGGAATTTTCTGAATCGATCTTTCTTACCGTAATTGATTTTGGCACAGCGCAGAGCACTACATGTACCTACATGTACATGTATACATCAATCTATTGTAAAGTTGTATAATTATTTTTTCAGATGGTTCAGATTATTTCAGAATGTGTCTAGGTTTCTACACCTAGGATTTCTTCACAGAGATTGTTCTTTCTTTCTTATTTTTTGGCGGGAGATGGGGGGGGGGGGTGCAGGGGTATCAGTATTCAACGAAATCTCAGAAGAGACATTTGAATTGAGGATCTGGGAATACTTATTTTTGAATAGAAATACCAATACAATATATGAATAATATATAATATACATAGAAACAGTCATACCATTCTATATATTTCTTGTATTCACTTTCTTCCTCTTCTTTACTCTGAAAAACAGGATCCCTGTCTTTGCATCATTCCTAATGACCATTAGTCAGCTTGTATTTGGTAATGGATCTAACTCCTGCTTGAATGGTAGAATGCTTTCTTTTGCTTAATGGAAATCATATGACCTATTCCTGAACCCTGAAGACAAAAAATTGCTAGAATTATAAATGAGCAAAAACAAAGCTGCTCATCAATGGAAAAGGGTACAACAGCAAATATTCTGTATTTTATAGAAATTGCTTAAGGGTATTGTTTGGCTTATTTCATTATGACGAAAATTCAAATGAAAGATAAATAACCTGGCTAGCAAAAGCAAACGCGATATTGATATATCTTTATAAAAAGTTAAATTTACATTAATTGATGACATTGTTTTTTTTTAAGGAAGCTAAAAATAGGTGTACTACCTTAAATAACAAAGATATCTAGATTTTATTTCAGAACCTCTCTAATCCACCACAATAACTAATAACAATGAATTATATTTATAATGTGATATTTAAAAACATCCCTTTGAATTAAGCTGGCAGTACAAATCATATCTATCTGAAAAAAAACAATTGCTCAGTACAGGATTCTATGCCAGAAAATGCATCCATTTTTTTGCACCTCACACTCACATCCTGCTCATGTATCTATGTTTATCAACTTACATGTACCCCACTAAATACAATTCAGTAGAATATCAGTTAGTGAAACATTCCTAGTTCTGAAATGTGTGAATTTATTCTTTTGAAAATTAATGAATTTAAAATGCATGTGATATAGCTAGAACAGAAAGGGTCTAGCTTCAGCAATAATATAAACCATTTCAACCATGAAACAAAAATATATATTCTGTATCTATAATATGATCCATTGCAGAATTGTCAGTAACAGCATAAGTGCATTTGACAAATAACATCCATCAATTGGACAAAATTGAAATATGGAGGAGAAAACGAGCACCATCACTAAAAAGCTTTATTTTCATTAGGGTGAAGTAGCATTCTGATTGGAACCAACTGGTTTAAGCATCCAACATTGATGTGGAATTTCATTATGATCTTATCCATGCTAACTCCTTCTTGTGGGCTCACTGGCTTATTCAAAATGGCAACTTTAATGAGAGCCAATTTCATGGATGGGTTTACGAACAGAGACGTTGTGTATTACAGTACGCTCTCTGCATTGTATCTCTACATGCACGCATTTCAATTTTAGAGGCATTTTGTCTGAGACTTTGAGCCTTAGAAGAGATTTATCTTAAATATTATGCACATGTCATATAAGTTAATCTATAGCACTATATCCAGTTGCAATGAATTCCCATCTGATGATATAAATGCAAAATATGATGTTATATCCCAGTTGAATAAATCAATAAAATTAACTGAACAAGAAACTTTAAAGCTGTTTAAATGACAACCATTTTCACAGCAAGAAACCTTTGCTTATTGCAAAATAATTTTTACTAGTATATATCATTTTGTAGCATGCATAGAAAATTTAAGACAGCTTCTTGCACATGGCCCTCTCAAGTTTCTAGTTAAATCCACAGTCTTCACTACATTTTTGGCAATGAAAATTTTGTTTAATCCATGTTAATTGTTGTTATCAGCCATATTGTGACTTTGTGTAATAGCTTTTTTCGCATGAATAAAATGACTTGTAGCTCGAGTGACAAGAACCATGAGGCGTAAACAGACAAGGAAGCAGAGGAAAATATTGAGCGAAAACCAAACACCCCCACATAACGAAATAAAATGCTTGAATAGACCGGTTGAAGTTCAAGATAAGGAGACAGGTATGTTGAGATCGTCCCTGACAGTGACAGAAGAGGCAGCAAATAGAGCAAGTCAAGAAGTAGTCTTTTTGGCAGACCCTAACTGAGTCCACACTGATCTTGGATGTGTACTACAATCCTAGGTTTACATTTCCATACATTTGACAGATAATTGTTCATCTCATTCATGATGTGACTTTGTACATGATCCCAGGGCAATAATATGATAATAATTAATAATAAGCATTTCTATAGCGCTGTCCATCTAGAAATTATATTCCAGGCGCAAAATGGCAAGCCATTCTATCACATATCATTGCAAAGTCTGCTACAATTATGTCTAAGCTCCTTGCTTGTATGTGTAGCAAAACAAAAATGCTACTACTAGTACTAGTTAAGAACATAGGGATTACATGGTTAAGTGCCTTTTAAAAATGCCTGTACTCTGATGTAAAACTGAAAAAATCTGAATGAATAGCAAGTAAGGTTTAAAAAATAATAACTTAAAGGAAAACAAAGTCCCCATATATTCAGTGTGCATGCATGCATGTTATGATATTTGGCATGCCATGGTGGTTTGCTTGAGATGATTTATCCATCGTGTGTTCATGAGGCTTTTGTCTGAATTTTCAGACTACTCGCTTGGCAGCTGTTTACCATCAGCCCCCATACAGCCAATTTAACCTCAGGCATGTGGAAGTTTTCCATTATCATAGCATGAACCCTCATGTAAAAAGAACCCATACACAAATGACCTCATATGAATACATTCAAAGTTTACTTCCCCCCCCCCCCCCC
>BEXV01000444.1:222066-232287 GCA_003118195.1 Hemicentrotus pulcherrimus
GGAGAAGAGAGAGAGAGAGAGAGAGAGAGAGAGAGAGAGAGAGCACAGCAGGAATTAAAGAACTAGGCGATAGGATAACCATGGATGGGATAACCAAGACAAAATACAGTCACACATCGTTTGCAAGCAGGTCCAGTGAATTGAAGAAAAGGGGGAAGGGAGGGGGGAGTTGACAGTTTTATAATTCAAATTGATCCACAATGATATTTCATCTATTATAAAGTCTAGACTATGCAGTATAAAATACATATGAGAAGGCATCTATTTCAACTTGGATATGATGAAAGTCCATGCATCTATAAACCATTAAAAATCAGGTAAACCACAACCACCAAATTGACCACAGTAACTTACAGTCTCACCTAACCACATCATTAGTCTTTCAACTAAAAACTACATGTACCAGTAGGCCTGTATGTATTTCAGTATTCAGGACATTTTCTTGATATACTTTCTTGAGATGAAGTACTTGGCTGGTTGGTCCTCCAAAACACTAGTCTGAATTTTAACTGTTTTTTTCACAGAACATTTTGTAAAATTGGATGCTACTTCAGAACAGTAATGTGAGGATTGGGTTCTATTTTGTTCCATACGTGCGTGTAGATGGTAGCAAATGGATGATTTGATTTGACAAATGTCACCATTGATAAATTAATCTTACTCCTGGGCCTCATCGTACAAACAGTTTCTTCAAATTCCTAATTCATCACTTCCTTGTCAAAAGCAAATTCTCAATCAACAGACAAATATTTTCCAAACTCGCATGGAGTTATCATCTATTTAATAATCTTTTATAGCATCAAAAAAAAATCCTTTTATCAAGGATTCAATAACGGGGCAAAATATTCCCCACAGTGAGGGTTATATGAATACAGTAACTGATTATTACTTCCTTTTTTTTCTAAGTTTCTAAGTTTCCATCTTTTATCCAATAAGCAAGACAATCAAATAAATATACCCAAAGAATAATAGAAAATAAAAAACCTAGCAATAGAATATCCTCATAGAAAAGTATGGCCACAGCATGATTGCCTTAGCTTTCAATAAATGTTGGCTGGGTGTTTCTTTGACTCTTTGTACATTTATTTATTCTTTCCTTTTCCTTTTTCTGCCTGCTGCTTGATCGGTTGATTTCTAGTTCAACAATCGCCTGCTGAGTGCAAAGCTAGGCAGGTAACACCTTTACAATAAAATTAGGTTAAAAAGGAAATGCTGGATATGTGACTTTGCCCCACAAGTTTTTCAGTTGGGCAGTATTTCACTTGCTTTTTGGGGAAAAAAATGGTAAAGATGCAAACATCGGATGCAATAAACATGAAAGCTATATTTTACTATTGCCTTGCTGAGAAGTATTGTAAACACACTGTCTAATCACATACTCTCATAAATATATATATATATATATATATATTATTTTACTATTATATTTTATTTGTACATTTGAATCATTTCACTTACACCTTTACTATTTTTTTCTTCACTCTCCCACTATAGTGATAACATGATTGCATACAATTTTGTTGAAGAATGTTTTACTGGGAATCTGAAAATGAAAACTCCAAAATAAATACATCTACATTTTTTACTGAATTCTATTCCTACTTTAGTCCAAATAGTTCTCAATTATTTTGTATCTTAAATGAAAAGCACCTTTCTCACAAATCAGAAACAGTCTCAAAGAAATGGAGGGAACCAGGGAATGAGATTCCCATGAAGCCATTGCGAAACTTTGCACACATGTGTGCAATACACAGTCTAGCCTCGCATTGTTGAGACAGTCCCTAAGCTGAAACTTCCTCCTACCATTCATATGCAAAGCAGCTCCAGTGAGTTTGGGGTAAACAAGTTTTTCTTTGGATATGAAAATAGGGGATGCTGTCATTGAGCTCGCTCCATTGAATCCAAACTGAAAAGAGTTACTAGATCTTGATATTCTCTCTCTCTCTCTCTCTCTCTCTCCCCCATGTCTCCTCTCCTGTCTCGTCTCTCTGTTTCTATCATATTTATAACTATTTCTGAATGTCTTATGCTTTTCGACTGGTGCCTATATATTTTCCTACATCCCACTTCAATTACATACCCCACCCTCCTCATACTCCATTAGCGATGAATGAATGGCTGTAAAAGATGAGTCTTCAATCTTGTAATGTTTAAAAGACACACAATTACAGTACAGGTCTACATGTACATGTACATAGGGTAAAACCATGAATTTTCATGAATTGTAATCGAGAGGCTTTTGCAATTCAGTTGTGATTTGAATGATTTTTGGCATGAAACTTTTGCCAATCTTAACCAATCAGAAAATTTTTGAACATTTCATGCACAGGAAATTTTTTGGTTTCAAGTTTTTCACAGTTTTGTATTTTTGACAAGATTCATAAAGAAATATCTATAGGAGTTTAAGATACTAGCAAGCCTCCATAAGCCTACATAAAGAATGATTGCATCATAAAGAATGTCATTGAAAATAACTTACCATCAGCTAACCATTCTTCCTGTAATTGATCCAGATCATGGAATAATTCTGCATGGAAAAAAGTAAATATAGATAATTTTAAACAAAAAGTGAATTCTTGTGAAAAGTCACATTCGGGATGTATCTAAAATATGTCAAGAAATAGAATTCATAGAAATGTTTGAGCTCTACACAGAGCTAAGATGCATCATTTTGTTCCTCTTTTAACATGTAGTGGCACAGCCACTTCAACCATAAATCTGAACTCATAAGAAATGTTGTCTATATAACCAAGAAAAGATTTATTAGCATAACAATTTACAACACAGCGTGCATACATGTACATGTATACTGTACAATGTTATTGCCAATTATATGTCTGCTTCTAATCTTATTGATTTGTCCTGGATATGTCTACACGTATCACACTCAAAGAACAAGATTTTTAAAGAGGTACAAAATCAATTAATAAATAGGGCCTATTATATTGTTCCTAGAAAGATTCTTTCCACAAGCTTGTGAAAGACTACATGACATGTTCATATTGTTTTTTCTACAGATAAAGATACTACACTTGATAAATGATAATTTATATCATACTGTTTTATAATGTAGAAGAACTGCCCTTGCCCTTTAGCACTTAGCACATATACAGTATATTTACAGCAGTATTTTGTGGTTTCCAACACTAATATAAAAGCCAAAAGAAAATAATTCATGATAAAAACAATCACCAAATCTCTCAAATCAATATTGTTATTTTGAGACTGAAAATGGAAAACAAAGACACATTGTTTGTTATCTGAAACCTATCAAAATGAGTTTGTTCACGATTGAGTTTCTTTGTGGGGAATAAAAAAGGCAGATAAAGACAAACAGCAAATCTACTCTTTCATGCTTTCCATAACGTCTTTCCAGAGCATAAACTCCACAAACACTTGCATAAATACAAGAAGCTTTTGTTAATATTGTTCCATCCTTGGGTATCATGTTTTGCTTTTTATCAAAGAGAGCATCTCTACCACTATGATTGGCCATACATGCCATTAGTGTCGTCTATTTGAAGAAAAAAAATCTTCAAAGATCTTGTCCCATGATCTACATTTTCTTGTAAAAACAGCAGCCGACATACAGGTTTATTCCACACGATTCAATGTATATTATAGCCACGTGTAGTATACACATAAGACTAAACATACATATTTGTGGATATGATCTGTTCAAACATGTATACGTAACGTATTGTGTTTACTTGGTCCCATACTCAAGTGACAATTCCCCAGTTCCTACACTAATCAAAAGACCTACTTTAACCCTGGACCCAAATCACCCAATGATACCTAACACTAATGTCTTATTTTCTAATATGTACACTGTAAGTACATGTACATGTATGAACATGTATGATCGTCATCCTACAAAACCTACATATTAGAAAATGAAGAACATAATTTTGAGCACGATATTGTGGACTCCGTCAGTGTAATAGAATCCAATACCCCTAGGGGTCTTTCAACGAGACTGTCCATCTGCATATTGCACTTGTCATGTTCATGTCCAGTATGTGGGTAATATAAAGAAGGGGCCCCATCAACAACAACATGCAATAATTCAGGGTAGGCTAGCAGTGTACAAATGTATGTTATACTTAGAGAATGATAGCCACATACAGTAAAACTGGTCATAGTTTTCTTTTTTTCTTTGACTTCAAAAGGGATGAGGCCGCAAATGATGGCAAGGAATAATTCAGGGAAGCAGTGTACAAATGCAGTGTCTATAAAAATGTAATTTAAAATGAGGACAGACAACGCTTGAATATCGTATGTCCTACGGGGTATGAATGTCAAAATAGTGTCCACAGCAAGCACCATCCAAAAGTTTTGTTTCTTCCAAAAATGTTGCTTTTTTTTTAAACTTTAAAAAGATTTTTTACTTAACAATATACATACTGCAATGGCTTTATTCTAGACAACAGACCTGTGCACAAACTTAAAAGTGACACTAAATCTACCGGTACCTCATTCTACAATGTACACTGCATAAAAATGAATATTTCATTATAAAACTGACAATTATTACAAAAAATCCAAAGATTAATTTCTGGTAATGTAATTGCTTTTCCTTACTTTTGGCTGAAACTAATTCTTACTTGTGTAAGGGTAATAGATACATTTACCCTGTACAATATGCTACCTACCAAAATTGTTTGGCAAATATCTATTAGTTCCATCTTTGAACATTTAGTGACATTAGTGTTACTTTTCTTCAAAGTAATGTAATTGCTTTTCCTTACTTTTGGCTGAAATTAATTCTTACTTGTGTACGATGCAGATGCACTGTTTCAACTAGTTAAGTGTTACATTACGCCAGTTACGCAAGTTATGCAACCCACATTCACACATACATGTATATACTGGTATATTTAAAACTGTACATTACAGTCAAAGTCAGAGTGAGACTATTTGTTCGATTTCCATAATCAATTGACTACTGAATTTTCTGATTTCCATACAGGAGCCACTATGTTCCAGCAGGAAGGGTAATAGATACATGTACCCTGTACAATATGCTACCTACCAAAATTGTTTGGCAAATATCTATTAGTTCCATCTTTGAAAATTTAGTGACATTAGTGTTACTTTTCTTCAACTGAGAAATCTTACTTTCCGTCTCATGATTACCTTTAACAATATTTTTTGTGGTTTGAAACAGTTAAAGATACCCTCATATCTTATTTGTTTTATCCTTGCTCACATATCCTGTTATTGCAAAATTATGAAATGATACAAAAAAGCTGGTACATCAATTTCTATACGCTATCCCAGTAAAATAAATATGTCAATCATAAATACCAATTATTGCTTGGCTGCTAGCACTTCAAACATTCAAGTGATAGATGCAAATCAATAGTCTTTTTTACTTGAAAAGTACATCTTCTTCTCTCAGGTACATGGATTGTCCAACACCCCTAAAAAGGGTTTAGGGCAAGCTATGGTTAATTGTTCATTTTTTCGCAGAGAGATGGTTGTGGACTGCTGTTTTAAACTTATCTTTGTCAAGGATACATGTAGATTGTAAGTGATTAGGTAAATAAAACTTAATGAAGAACACCTTAAAATGTAAGGTTTGAATTTAACTAATTCAGTTAACCCTGATGCATGGTCTGAAATTATGTTTGACCCCCAAAAATTAGACTTCAGAGTTCAGACTAAACTTCCTTTGTTCAAGTGCGATCCAACCCTTGTAATAAGTTATTTGTATGAAAGCAGAAAATAACAGAAACAGAAAGGCAAAAGTTTGAAATGCATCGGACCAATAGAAAGGAAGTTATGAACGATTGAAATATGAGATCACTAAGTCGATGCGTATCTCAAATTGGTAGTTTGGTTAGTGAATTATAACGTAAGACATGGATAACTCTCCCATTTGCTACATGTATACACGTACAAATATTTGACTAATTTCTGTTTTTCTCATTAGTTCCTTCTCTCATGGGGCACTACTCAAAATATATTATAACTAGCATAAAAAGAATAGCCCCTCGTGAGCCATGAGCTTTTGAATATTTCAATTTTGAGTCATTTTATACGTTGGAACAGATCGGAAAGACACTACATCACATTGACATTACCTATTCAGCCAATTTGAAGTGCCCATGCATATACATGTACATGTAGTGATTATAACATCCAAAAATTGATAACTTCCTTATATTTAGTCAGATTTAATTGAAACTTTCATCAGTTTGCTTCTCTGATTTTTGTGCTTTTGTTTAGAGTAGTTGACTATTAGGGTTGGATTTCCAACAGGAGTTAGGACAAAAGCTTAAACCAAGGTTCAAGTTTAAATTCTAGTAGAACTGAAGAACAACAGACTAAAAGTTTGAAATATTGTACATCCTGGAAGTGGGTCAAGACTTGTGACTTTGGCTTATTTGTATTTTTATTTATATCATCTACATAATGTAGATAATAGAACATGTACACATGTAGGCCTATACATGTATGTACATTTAAACAGAGTTTACAACAATTACAAGTTTACAACAAACAACAAACAAATATATGGGAGCTTGCAGTCTATTGTATATGTGCATGTCTTGCTCAAGGGTCTATTGCGTATTAAATTCCTCTCCAATTCAAAACGCTACACAGGGCCCAACTCACTGCAATTAATTTGAGGCATACACAGTCAGCACCATACATCTTGTCACAATGTGATACAACTTGTGCACTAGTACACAAACCCTCCAGTACTGACCGGTGTGTTTGCAGTCTCAATTAAATTATGCCTCCCATGTGTAGTGTTCAAAACTCATTTACCCCAAAATGGAGTTTATCTAATTATGATACTCTGTGGCGCATTGATTACGTCGCTGTCCGAGTGCATTGGACGATAATTTCTGCTTTACTTCTAGACATTTTGACCTACATGTATACAATGTCTGCTGCGATAACAAATCATCATCCATCCATGTAGTAGCACTATACAAAGCTCTTAAAGAGTACTTGATGCACCTGTAACTGTAATTAATCATTCTGCCCTTTAATTACCAATCAGACTGCCAATATATCAAATGTAAACAATCTCTCCATGGCATGTAAGCACTACAAGTGTATATGCACAATTGTACATGTACTTCAAATGGCAGTACTAACAATTTCAAGACATAAAATATCATGTACATGTAAGGGTTACATTTTTAGTTTAAATTCAGATTTCATTGTTGATCTGGTCATGTAACAATGTCTTTTTTTTTAAAGGGATAATCCAAACACATGGATGTCGACCTATATATACCACTTTTTGCTTCAGGAAAGGCTATTCTTCTTCTGAAAAAAAAAGAACATTTAGAACATTACATTTCCTTGGGGAAAAAAACTTGCATAACATGCAAAAGGACAAGTAGTGAAACCGTAATGACCCAACAAAGGAATTTGACAATTGTGTAAGAATCTGCTGTTTGACGTAATTCATATTAATCAATTAAGTAAACAGTAGATACCATGCCTGGCATTGTGCTGAAGAACGTGGGCAGTTGTTTGACCTCCCGTACATATGACTCATTGTTATTGCACTTTTAAGTTGCAAAAATTAATGGATTATGCTTTCAAATTATAGAATAGAAGAAGTGACAGTCCGCACAGCAAATAGGTTTGGAAATTAAATATGTATTGAACATTGCAGATATGCATTTACATTTAATATAAAGGCTTATTATCCACATCTTTACTCAGCTATGCCTTGCAGTTGGGTTTGAAATAATAAACCCCGTTTTTATACAAGATTCAACCACATCAATAATTCAAAGAAAATAATAACCACTGTACGTATGCCAAAGACTAATTTCATTTCACTATCAATGGAAGTATATTTTTATGTGTTATTCAGATGACAAGTACATTAACTATACTTGCATATGATGATTGTGATGGAGGAATACATGTACAGAACATGCACTTAATCAATAATAAAAGGGCCATGTGAAAAATACTTTTTTGTTCTTTTTCTGCTTTTTCCTTGGCAAATAATAATATGACATTTTCTCAAAGTGATCAATCCTTGATGTATACTACACCTGTAAGTTCTTTCTATTAGGAGCTTCAGCTTTTCTTTTCATATTTTAAAATGCTTTCCAGAGCTACACTGCTCTCCATTCCTGTTCTTCTTTTCTATTTTTGTTTGTTTATTTTGCTTTACTTTTCACCATTCATAATAAGTTTTAGTTAACGTCAAAAGAAATTTGAAACATTAAAGAATTGATATTCAATTTAAGCGGTTTTATAAAATCTTCATAAGTTCATAACATCAAAATTCAATTTCCGCAATGTAATTCACAGAGCCTGAAAAATCCATACGCATTTTGAATACTCCAAGCGCAAGCCAAGCGATACTGGATTGTGTTGACCCCAATAATCCAAAACACAACCTGGAATACATAACCTATTGATTGTCCAGTTGATTTCTTTCACCATGGACACTCAATCTACAACACAGGTGCAGTACAGTTTCGTGGTGTCCGATACAGGCAAACATGTACTGTCAATCTGTGCGTTGATGTGTTCGTGTTATGATGAAATGATGGATTGGAATGTTGTCAATGTCAAGATGACCCTACCAGATGTCTGTTTTTAACTGAATCTTGGTTGTTGATTAGTTCTGAGCTTGGAAATGTGAAAGAAACTTTGACCATATCAATGCATTTATGTGTTGGCAGTAAACTACATGTACAACAGTGTGTAACATGTACTTCTCTTGTGTTGGCTACATACATGTAGGCCTAATGTAGATACGTTTGAGAAATTGAGAAGTTTTGGTGTACTGCGAGTAATTTCTAGACAAAAACAGCCTTGAATAAATAATGATTGGTGAATAAATAGTGATGGGTGGATACATATGAATTAATCATTGATTGGGTTAAGGATTCATGGATGCTATTAACTTTCCTGCCTTCTGAATATGACTGACATTATTTTTTGACAAACCCATCAAAATTGACAAATTTAATACAATAAACAATTAAATTTATCAGGAATACCTTTTAACAAAATGTATAAGGCCTACATCTAACAATGATAAAACAGCAGGACATTCACAAAAGCAAAAGTTCAAGAAAATACCAACAGAAATCATCATTCCTTTTTTTGTTAAAGACCTTCATTTCCCAGAGCTCACTGTACATGCAAAAAAAACCAAAGCCATAATTCAAAAATTATGACAAAATACAAATTGGCTGGCATTTGCAAGGCACTTGGATCCTTAGCATGGTAATGAATGAGTCATGATTCACATACATGTATGTACATGTGTATATTTGTATCCCTGCAAGCCCAGTCAAGAAGATTAACCCTGCATTCAACTACTAAAATTAACCATATTGTTATTGTATAGCTAAACGATAAGAAATCATCTTTTTTGCAGCATGAATGTCATGTACATTGAACAGATACATGTACGTTGCATGGCAAAAATGCCTGTTTGAGCATAGTTTCTAGTAGTTAAACTAGTGAAAACATGATAAGAATCGCAGTCCTGTTTTAGTCTGAACATCGTGCTGTACGAAAATCATACAACTTGGTAAGTTATTGTGAACGTGCAGTGGTGATTGGTCACTTGTCATGTAAACTGACCTACGGTAATATGACGTTGATTTACAGTATTTTTTTTCTCGTCTGTAGTCTGTACTCGAACGGCCGTTTCACAATACAATAATCCTTCAGCGTTTCTTAATTAAACAAATCTTTCACAATACAATAATCCTTCAGCAATTCTTAATGAAAAAATTCTTACACATTTCCTCCAGTCTGAATGGGTTACGAATGCACAAAACTTCACAATTCAGTGAACCACCAGATTCTTGTCTGATTTGCTTGGTAGTAATTATACAGTGCAAAAATACAAATTGGTTTCAGCATACCAGTGTTGTGACATCTAGTTATGTCATTGGTACAATGTTTCTATTGAAACATTCCTTTAGAAATATATTTCCCCCTGGTAACAACAAATGAATACAAATAAAGGTCTACATGCAATGTACTGTACATGTATATTCACTTCTCATCATACAATGTCACAGGAAGAAACAAAGAATATCCTGGAATTGTAGAAGGGCCTACATTTATTGCCCTAAAACATATTTTAGCATGATGTAATAATGACGTGCATGATTCTTCAAGACTACACATGTGGAACATTTTAAGTCTTGTACACAGTTTTAAGTCCAAAACCCTTCTGATTTTGTAAAATTGGGGGGGGGGGGGGGG
>BEXV01000445.1:59364-78806 GCA_003118195.1 Hemicentrotus pulcherrimus
GGGGGGGGGGGTAAGAGAATGGGGATGTTACATGTAGCTTCTTCATCATCTTCATCCCTACTTCATAAAGTGAATCATTGTACCATTATACCAATAGATGATGCAGTGTTCACAGCAGATTCACATTTAAATCCATATAATTACATGATGGTATTGTAGAGGACAGGTGATGGGACAAGGGGGTGTTACAGGATGTTGATTAGAGTCTGACAGGGATGGGAGGGGATCTCTCTTGTCCTTCCTTCTTCATTCTCTCTTTATAGTAAAATCAATCATGTCGCTACATTCAAAGAGATGTTGCATCTTCCATAGCAGAGCCATTTAAAAATAGCGTGATTCTAATGTGTACGATCTGAACAACCATGTGAATCGAAACCAATTCGAAATAGAATGGTGAATCCCCTTGTTGACTCAACTAGGAAGTTGTCCAGCAAAACCATCCAGAGAGTTGACTCTTTGCCAGTGTTTTTTGACATATTTATTCTGTGATTGAATTGATCCTCTGGGCTCTGGCGCTACATTACTGCTAAAACAAATCTTTGTCAGGTATAACAAATAACAAAGGGTCTGAAATGAGAAAGTAAGGAGACTACAGTCAGTAGACCTGTACTATTTCATTTTGTTGCTGATCATAAATTACAGGCCTACATGTATTTGACAAAGCCAAAACTGAGGCTCAGTCAAAGCCCTATGGAATCGTGCTTAGATATCGAATTAGGGTTTTTGCTTGCAGACTACACTCTTGCTTTGATAGTGAACGTTGCATGGGCATGAAGTCTTCTTATCTACTCATATTTTTGACAAAATGCTAAGGGATGAAACTGAGACCAAAAGGGGAAAAAAAAAATCATCTTGAAATGTCAAACCATCCTTGTTTCCTCAGAACTCGATCTTGTGTGACAGTGTGATTAAAGAGCTTGTGCTAGAGTCGAGACACTCGCCTTCTTCCAATGCACACATCCCATTCAATACTCTGTAGTGCATTTGCAAGAAGTGAGCCCTCTTAGATGTATATCGTCTTGTGAAAAAATACAAATGATTGAGATCTTTTGGTCCACCTTAAATGCACATGCTACCAATGGAAAGTGTGATTTATTCACTCCGATTGACCGATATCGAAACACTTTTTCTCCTTGTTGTAATGCATAATTGTCATTCCTTTTAACACTCCCATCATTTGTCCTTATTCCCTTACATTTTATGGTTTAAAAAATTGAATAATCAAGGTCTTTACAAGCTGATCTATCCCTTTAAAGATGAAATAATACTAAAATACAAAGTATGCAGTGTCTGCTCTGGGACCCTCATCACCAGCGGTATGAAGTGTTCCTGACCTAGTTCTTTCCCACCTTGCAATTAGAGAGCTCTTGACACTACTCTCTTTCGATATCATACTCACCCTAGCCCTGTTTACATGCTAGCCCTGTTTACAAGACAGCCCTGTTTACACGACAGCCCTGTTCACACGACAGCCCTGTTCACACAACAAATTTCTTTTTGAGAATTTGTTTCACCAATGAGATCTTGGTCCACTTTGAGAAGACAAGTTTTAAGGAAATTAGACATTATAATTCTTACATGTAGCCAGTCTGGTAGCAATTCGGTAAGTGGATATTGTTCTAAGACATCAGTATTCAGCCTTTTGGCATTATTATTAGTAGAACTCTTGAAGCATTTTCATTTATTTTATTAGTTATACAACGAGAGTGTTCTTTGGAAGGTTAAATTACTTTTGTGATTGTAAAGGTGCATCCATCGTGAGGAATGTTTTGCTATATGTTTCGATTAATATGGGATTGAGATAGAAACACTTGCATTTTTGTATTAAGTACCGGTAGCTGCAATTAATACATCTTATAATAATATAGGTATGATAATAATAAAACGGTCCTTATAATAAGTGAGTTCTCATTCAGTGCAAATTCACCTTGACCAATCTTGAACAGTTTTATCAAATCTTTAGAAAGTGAATAAGACATTATCTTTATCCAAATGACAGTTGGGAATGTTTTCTTATAAGTACAGTTCTTTGAAAACTATTTATTGATTAAAAAGAAAAGTGTTTCTTCACCAGAGCAGGATTTTGGGTGTCCTCTCCATTGAGTAGACTTTTCCAAGAGACTTTCATGATAATTGATGAGAATGTGGCCACTGTTTCTTCCGCTCTCATCCCTCCTTATGACTGATTATTTTGATGTGTTCCAGTTATTTCCATACATGTCTGTTTGCCATTTATTGATCTATCTGCTGGATTGGGCAAATAACAGGGGGCGATGACATGCACGATGCACCAAGATAGATATAAAGGCATTCGAGATCTAGAGCAAACTGTAGAAATTGGAAGACGATTTTAAAGGGAGGAGGTTGAGGGGTGGTAAAGAGGGGGCGGGGGGAGGGTGGGACAAGTACTCCGGGGCTCCAGGGCTTGTCATGCAGAAGGGACCGCTACATACATGTACATTACGTATGCTAAATAAATTTCTCATATTTTTTACCCCCTGCTCGACTTAATTTATTTTTCTAAAACATGATTGCCTGATAGCGTTAGATGAGTAGATACATGTAGTAGTATACAAACTTAAAGGCCTGTATTCTACTCAAAAGTTAAATCTGATGCAGGGTTCAAGGTCCTATATTCTAAATTTGGTATGACGAAGGAAGTTTGTCTGAGGTCAAAATGTTCCTTTGTTGAACATGGTTTAAGACCGGGTGTCGACTGTCGAGTTTACCTGAATTAGAAGAATACGAAGAATAGGGACCTTTAGTGCTTGTTTGGAATCTGTTCAATTTTTTTTCTCCTGCACTTCAGTTATCATAACTCAAGCCTGTTTTCTTTTAATAAGGTTCAGGTTATAAACAAAAATTGGTACATGTATTCGCTATTTGTAAGACCATATCCTTAAGAATCAAGCCATGTACATGTATTGAATTGTGATTATTATGACTCATAAGTAAGACTTTTACCAGTCTTGCTGATGGAATGTGCATGCCCATATTTCTATGGAGATAATAACCAGGCTAATTGGACTAATTAACCATGACATCCTAATCCACCGATGCCTTATTAATCAGGTTCACACGGCAGACCATGAACGTCAAGTTTAGATCGCAATTTTAATCTTCAAGATTATCTTGTAGTTACGGACCGTGTGGACTCACTCATGGTTATAAAGTTTAAAGTTTACTTACAGTACAGTTACATGTATCACCAGTGAACAATCTTATGGTTAGCAACTACAAGCTACAGGGGGTCCTCACTCAACGTTACAGGACTTTGCTGTGAGGAAGCACTTTAGTTTGAGGTTACGCCAGCATGTAGTTAAAATGACTGCTTGCCTGGCTTGAAGTTTGAATCTGTGAATACCGGTAATCATTGGCTCACATGTGAACCCTTGTCGATGTTGGTGGATCGTTCTTTCTTTCTTTGACGTCTAACACTAGGACTGTCTCGTATGAACATAGCTATATGTACATGTATGAATCCTGCGATGTTGTAGTGGGTGAGATTAGGTTACATGTACATGTATACAGAGATTACAAAATTAGCCTGTGGAATCCAATTATCATTCCGATACATGTAGAGTTATGGATGGCAACTGAGATTGCATAAATAATTAGTCTAGGAATGTTGCCCTTACAAAAGGAAATTAGTAAGTGAACAGTTTTGAATAATGTTTCATTTATTCATAAATATATATTTACATAAGGAGAAGGATTGTAGATTTGGTGGCACCATGAGTGTTGAAGACGCTTTTTTCGAAACAATTAATTGAACAGGAAACAAATATTTCTCAGGCTACATATTTGTCTGGATGGGTTCAATAAGGTCCGGGTTTTATAGTAAACCCTATGGAAACCAAACATGATATCTCCTTAAAAATATTCATTTTGTCTATCGAAACCACAGAAATATTAGATGGGATAGGTTTGGTATATAATATAGAAGTTCATATTTCTGAAATGCCATCTGCTCAAAACCACTGTCTACGAGTAAAATTGAATAGAGATGAAATTCACTTTCATATCAAGATTAAAGGGGATCCAGGTTTATCACAGTGTTTTACTATAAATACATATTTTCATTAGCATATTCTGTATGTCTGAATCATTAAATGTCATGAAAACCAACGACGACAACAAGTACCGGTAGATAGAGGAGATAGATTATGAAGTAAATGAGGTTTTAAGGGAAAATACTTATTATTCCTTTATATTCCATTCTACGTTTATTCAACTTTAAATTGATACAAAGTTGTATTTTCATTGGATAGGGTCTTTAAACGGGAAGAGCTTACACACATGTAGTAAATGGAGAAGGATTCTTTATACTGCATGTTGCATGTTGCATACTGTAGGTCGCTGAAAAATAGTAACAGATGATCTAAACTACAGGGGGCTTTTGATTACTATTGGATTGCTATTGCATGTAGCTACATGTACGTTCGCATGGCACCATCCCAGTTTTAAACTTTGAGCTTGCGAAACCACGGAAGTGATAAACAATGAAATATTGCTGGAAGTTCAGAATACCCCGAGTTGTACTTATAGTTGTTCTTATCGAAACATGAAATGTGACTCCATAGAACTCTTGATGAGTCTCCCAAAATCAGTCTTTTTGAGCTTTACAATGTCCATGTATGTAACTGTATGTCTGAATGTGTCTGTTATATAGTAAGTTACCATTTATACCCCTTTTTTATAGCAAATATCTTTTGCAATATGTACCAGTACTAAGTTGGTACATTGTGCCATATAGATCTCTTACATATATATATTCATTGTACATTCTTGTCTAATCATTATACTTCTAAGTCAAAAGAAGGTTGGAGCACTTAAAATATGGCCTGATAATACTTCACATTTTTGTCCACCTAATTCAACAATTGTCAATTTTGTTTTCTGTGTAAAATAAGCTAAAGCATGCCCTCTATAGATCATACTATGCCATTGACATAAATAGTAGTTGATATATATTTCAGAACAGCCAGAATTTAGATATCTTCCTTTCTCACAAATTGCACAATTTGATTTTTCTTTTCATGCATTTCCATGACAACAATTCTGGATTACTATCTTTAACAAATTGTCAGTGCTGAAAGTATTATACAGATTTATGAGGAAGAATTTTTGGCCCAATGATTGATGGTTTTCCAGCTAAGTTGATTAATTCCAAAGCTCTTAATTCCTCAGCCTAATCTTAGCAGTGTTCTAGACTGTATCTAAATGGATTACTTACATACATCACATATATTACATTTAATTTAGTAGTTGACGTATAGCGTATGTACACTGTAGGCTTTCGTAAGCAATGATTTATAGCTACTTGTTCTAATAAAGCAAAGCTTTTCATTAATTGAAGTGATGATACAAATTCCAGCTGTAAACAAATCTATGATGCTGCCTAGTCTCTCGCCCATGCACCCCTCCCCCCCCCCTCACCTCCTTTAAAATGTTTTTTCTTTATTTTCAGTTTTACTCTTTTGTCTTTGTTTTATTTTCATAACTATAGGTCAATATAATCAGGGGTGGTAATTAGGGCTTTTCATAATTTTGTACTAAAACAGTAAGACTTACGGGAGGTTTTTTGCATTAATGAATAAAAGATTTTGTTGTTGTTGCTTGAACTCTTTTGGAACTTTCGAGATATGTGTGTGTGTATATTACAATGAGTTTTTCAGTTTTGGATATTCTGTCACTGGTCACTGCTCAATGTAAGAATACTTTGTGGCTGAACAGTTATTTAAACATGTGGAGACAGAAGGGCGTTAACTCACATCATTTCACACAGAGTTAACTCCTTTTAACGCCCTCTTGGGTCCAAACAGACAACACGTAATGTAACCTTAACAGTTATCAGATCCGAGTCCTTGCCCATCCTTCACCCAATTTGGACTCCCTATTCTTTGCCTTGGTCTGATCTGAAGAACATTGATCGATCCCATGCATGCTGGGGAGGAGGAGGATGCAGAGGAAGAAGAGGGTGATGATGATGATGACGTTATCCCAGCAGCATCCCCATCGTCATGGCAACCGTTTCCCTTTGGAGCTCGGCTGTCTGGGAGGAGAGGGTAATGGATAGGATCGGAGTGGGAGACCCAAAGTGGCATCCTCTGCCTCAAGCATCCGTGGAATTTGATGCCATAATTCAGAGAAGAGGCGGTGGATTTTAGAGAGCGATGGAGATGGAGATGGAGAGAACGAGGAGGAGGAGGGATGAGCGCTCGAATCCAAAGATAACTGGACGTAAAGGATCGATCGATTGAACCAGAAGTTAAGAAACTAGAGATGGGGCTGGAAAGAATTTAAAGGATAGGTGAAGGAGGGATGACTGGATATATTGGATCGAGCAGTTGAGAAAGAAAAAAAAATCATAAAATAAGAGATGGGGCTGGAAAGGATAACAAGGTTTTATGTAAAGGGACAGATCATTGTAGAAGTAAATATGAATGAGAATTCTGGAATTGTAAAGATTTCATAAAACACTTTGGCAAATTTATAAATCTATATGTACGAAATAGAAAGGTAGAGATATAAAGATGGGCAGAGGGAGCTGTACAGCTTTCACTCAATCTGTTTCAGTAGTGAAAAGCATAATTATTGTTTGGCAGTGTCGTACCTGGATAGATCACCCCTTCCCCCTAAATGAATGCATGTATTTGCAATAATAATGCCTTTCAACACTGTACAGTATGTCTCTGGCATTACAAAAAAATTATGAATGAATACTACATATAAGGGAACAAGAAAGAATACAGAGAATAATACATGAACATCATCTCCTTCAATCTTGTATCGCTTGGTGATCGGCCTTTTTTTTTTTTGGAGTGATTCACTGTACTGACATATTAAACCAAGAATGCACTGCTCAAACTTGACAGAGATTGTAAAAGGAAGTGAGCCCTCTAGTGTTCATGTTATGTACATGATGGGTCAGAGCTGAATTCCAGCACTCTGGCACACTGGTGCAAGTTACAACCAGTTGTCGGCGTTGGATGTTTACAAGTTAGTTTGTACATGTAAAGTACTCCAGGACTGCCCAGATGACTCTGGAACTTTGTCAACAGTTTTGCGTCTTCCATCTCTCATATTCTCGGAGGGAAGCTATATCACTCAGGTAGGATCTAGAATTGTTGTACAAATGCACTGGATGTTGCCTACTTGTGATATAATTTGCTTGTGTGTATCCACATTCTTTATTTCAAGTTTCTTGTTCTACATATCTATCTAGGGAGATAGTTCTATCAACTGTAGCCCTGCATAGTACACATGTAGGAATTCAAAGTTATTAGCTATTCAGTGCTCTTGTCTCTTGGCGACCTTCAATGTCAGCCTCGATTCCATTTGGCTTCCAGCTTTATTTTTGCCTTGTTTCATCCTCATACTATTAAACTAGCACATCCATGAACACTTCATATAAATAAGGAAATAAGTATTCCACATTCATGACATTAGACAACTTGTGCTTGAATTGAAGTGTTTGGTGATGTTGTTGTTGGCGATATAGCTGCCCTTGTTGTTGGCTTTGATGGTGATGATGATGATGATGAAGTTTATGATAATGTTGCATTAATATGTTATCGTTAGTGTTCTTGTTGGTGATGATGGTGAAAAACACACCTTGGAAAGTTGATATATTTAACTGTTTAAACATGCAAGTTCAGCCTGTATACAGCAGCTCCTTGACATATATTTTTAGTATATTTCTTATCTTTTTATGATATCTTTTCCCCTTCTATTTGAATGAAATATTAGGGAAGGCAGAAATTTTGCTTACCGGTGTCTATATTTACAGATACACCTGTATATTGCATAAGCCTAGGTTGGAAATGAGAGGATTGGATAGAGTGATATGATGGGAATTTCCTAAATGATCAATAACACAAGAATGTCACGTCTTTGAAGAAACTTGACTCTGAAGAAGATACTCCACAAAGATATGATCATAACTCATTTAGTCTTGGCGGAATCAAGTAAGACTAAGAAGTCAATGAGTATTTGCAGATTTCAGTGATGAGAGGGTTAAGATGCTAGTTTGGACTTTGTATCATCACCGGTATCATCCCTCAGATCTTCCCCGCATTGCACACCATGAGACCATGCAGGTCACTATCAATGAAAGTGCAATGTTAATAAAAAACTTTCTACCCTTAAAATTGGACCAATTTGCTTGCTGTGAGCTAAACTCAAGCCCAGCATCTCATAGGATATCATCTGTTGAAGGCGAGAAGGGCATTAACTCTGAGTTTAATAAAGTATATGAGTTAAAAATGAAACACCATTCTGGCACCATTCTGGCAACAGATGATATGTGCAGAGGTAGAAGGACGTTGCATGTTCTCTCTGTGTTACAGTATATGAGTTACCGTAATGCCCTTCTGGCATTCAGCACATGGTGTTACTGTTGCTTGTTAGTATATTATCCTACCACCGGCTCTTGCAGAATCAGGAAATCGCATCCCCTCTCTTTCGATATGAAGGGATTCATCTTCATAACTTAGTGACATGCCATATACATGTATCAAGACATAAATAGGTATAATAATATTGCAGAGGCTGACAGATTTCTTTTTTAAAAGGGAATGACATGATTACAACAATTCTTACTTTTTCCTCTCCCTAAAAAAATAGTTATAACATTTGTATAGATGATAATCTACACAAATAACCACCGGCAGGCAAAGACAAAATATTTTCAAAATTCTTCATCTTCCTATTTGGTAGAAGATTTGAAAGGAAGGAGGGGCAGTTTTGTGTGAGTATAAGTAAGGGATGTCAGTTTTGATTTAAACTTAAGGGGGGTGGGTTATTGAGTTCACTTAATTCAACTATAAATCTATTCTCCTTTGGATAATTTTGAGACATAGTTCATGTATACATCTAACCTTGTGACTCATTCTTGATTTTATTGTAGAATATATTTAAGGGGTTTATCATTTTATTGTTAAATCCATCTGAAAAATATATATCATTTTGTGTTGACATATTTCAAACCAACTTGATACTCTGCTGGACTTCTCTTGTCATTCAGATGGTTGTGTAATTAGAGTGAGAAGCAGTGATCCACCATTAAAGGTCAAAGTTAATGAGGCCTAGAGCATGTATTAGGAACTAGGTGAGTGGGAAGATGTGCATGAGCAAATACATGTAGCTAAAGAGGAGGGGGATGAGATAGC
Source organism: Hemicentrotus pulcherrimus (assembly GCA_003118195.1). Taxonomy (NCBI): domain Eukaryota; kingdom Metazoa; phylum Echinodermata; class Echinoidea; order Camarodonta; family Strongylocentrotidae; genus Hemicentrotus; species Hemicentrotus pulcherrimus. The sequence continues at coordinate 68,538 of BEXV01000445.1, forward strand.
CAGGGGTGAGGTGAAGGATAGATATATTATTTTGTGTTGACATATTTCAAACTGGCTGGACTTATTTTCGATGGGATGGTCAAATTTAGAGAAGGTCAAACTGAGAGAAAGTCTTTGAAGAGACTACAGTAGTTGAATGGGAAGATGTGAAGGAGTATTAAAGAAGGGTCGGGGCAAGAAGGTGTGGGTGGGGAAGGGGTGAAAAGAAGGAGAAGGAGAATGAAAGGGATGGGGATGGGGTTGAATGAAGCCACGATAAATCTTGGTTAGATGAGGAAAGAGAGAGAGAGAGAGGGGGTGAGAAAGAGAGAGAGAGAGAGAGAGAGAGAGGAGGAGGAGGAAGAGGGGGAGGAGGAGGAAGAGTGGGAGGATGAGAAGGAGAATGAAAGGGATGGAGATGGTGTTGAATGAAGCCAAGATAAATCTTGGTTAGATGAGGAAAGGGAGAGAGAGAGGGGGGGTGGAGAGTGAGAGAGAGAGAGAAAGGAGGAAGAGGGGAGAAGGAGGAAGAGTGGGATGATGAGAATGAGAAGGAGAGAAGGAGAGGAGGAGGAGGAGAAGATGGAAGAGGTGGAAAAGAGGGTGGGTTGAAGGGGAAATGCACGGGACAGCGGTTAGGAAAACAGAAGTTGTATAATCAATGCAAATAAGTTTATTGATTTATTCTCATAATATCTGTTTGAAGTGCTTACATTCAGATATTTTTATTTTTCTATTTTTAGAATAAATTTATGTTTCCCTTTTTCTTTTAGTCATCAGCCTCAAGGGCAAATACAAACTGTAAATAAGTTATTTAAGTATCATGGGTAACAATGAATAACCACTTTTGTGGTCTTTCTTTTCTCTATTACCCAAAACAAGGAAACAAGATGTTTTTGTCATGCATGTAGCCATGAAGGCCAACACACAGAAGTGCTTTGGGTATTATGTAGACCATGAAAACAGGATTGTTATTATTTTTGTTGAGTGTTTTTTTTTGTTTTAAGGAATAAATAGTAACAAAAAAATTCTTTTGATAATACTATTTACCTTTTTTAAAAAACAAATGTCAAAATATACAGGGAAATAGTGACTTGGTGTGAATATTAGAATATGGATGTACTTAGCTACATGTGTGAGTAGTGCTTTTTGTACCACACGCAAATGGAATCATTCACTTTAAAAGTGAACATTAAATTTCCTCCATCATTTATGTTCAGTATTTTTGACTACTTTCCATGATTTTCGTTCCTCTGATATTCTATTGAATCCAAAGTAATTGACAGTTCCACATTCACAAATGTGTCATAAAGTCTGCAGACTCTCTTCTCCGCTGTCACAAGAGAAAATCTGTACTATGGTACTGTGGACAAACCATTAAAAGTTTGTTAAACCTGGCAATGGCAAATAAATACATGTTGAAACAGTGTTGCACATTAGCAAACGTACATTTTTTTGAACAGCTGATATCACTGTAGATATTCGTTTGGCATATCTGTACTATGGGAGTGTTCTGTTAGGCATTGTGATGATAGAACCTACGGGTATATACTGTAACTTAACTTATGGCCGCCATGGTTAAACATGTGAATTGTATGAATTGGTGAAGTGTTTCCATGTTTAGTTTCAGAATGTTTAATAACATAATGCAAAATAAACAAATATAGTAATTTTTAATATCCATAATTACTTGAAAGCCAACTTCTTCTATTAAATTAAAAAAAAAGGGGGGGGGTGGGTCAAGCACCATAATTTATTATAAATTCAAGGGGCAAACAAAAAATTAAAAAGACTCAATTTTGTGATTTGCTGTACAGAAGCAAAATTTACTTCACTGAATTTGAGAAAACTTTGGAAGAGGAAGTGAACATGTAGCCCCATGATTTGGCTTGAAACCAAGCAATTTAAAATTCATTGTAAAGCATATTGGGTTCATTGTATTATTGAGCTAAAATTATATTTTGTTATAACTCTGTATAGAAGTCAACACCTTTCTGGCTTCGAACAGACAATAAGTACAATCAAATGCAACGCATATCACAGAGCACTAGTGCATGGGATACGTTGTTTAAATAGCAAGAGTTGTATTTCCTGCTGCTATAGGAAAGAGAGGGAGGAAATGAGAAACACTGTGTATGTCCGCTGAATCTATCGAGACGGAAGTAGCCTAAACAGAGAAGAAAGTTTGGGATAAAGTTTTATCTCCTATCACTTTCCACAAAACCTTTTTTAAAGGCGCTTTTGACAGAGTTTGCATTGTATTTTCCTGCGTGGAATGAGAGTAGATCTTTAGTTTAAAAAAATGCGTAGGGAAGCAAGATTAAAAACAAACAAAATGGTCATCAGTATAGTTTTTGTTATGACTCCGAGTCATGCACTTTCTTAAGTTTCCCTTTTTTCTCATTGTATTTCCAAACCCCTTGTTAACGTGCCTGGAAAAATTTGAGTGTCTTTTCTAGTGGAAACTGCAAGTGTTTTAAGCGTATTGTGATTAAAGGGGAATTAAACCTATATTTGAATGTAATCATTCTATAGTTAATACATTTAACAATTATTGTAATATGATTGCAGAGGAGCTTTAATAGAAAGAGTTCCCCAAACTGCAAACTTTCATTTTCCCTTTCAGCGGCTATAGATACATGCTTGACCATATAATACCTAATAAGTATAATCAATAGAATTTTAATGGACTATAAATGTTTGGTTATGATTTCCATTTAAGGTTATATAGAAAGATTGCAGCAAAATGCAATTTGACATACCGGTACTGGTCATGAATAATGGTATGGATATCCTATCAGAAATAAATGCCCTAAACTAGCAACTTTATCTTTTCCTTTCAGCGGATGCAAATACATACACAACCATATAATACTCATTGATCATGTTCAACAGAATTTTAATGGATTATAAATGTATGCCTATGATATCCCTTTATGGTTATATATGGAGAAATAGGCCAGCCGCAGTGACATCAGCTGCCAATTTGAGGACCACACACGCACAATAATGATTAGTCATAGATTTCATATTTCCTTGTTAGTCATTATCATTATCACACACTAATTTGGTGATTTTTATTACCGATCAAATGATTAGAGACACTTAACAAAATCATTCACATTGCCATTGATGATAGTTGTCAAAACTGCACTTGTACTGGTGTGGAAAAGGAATATACATGTAAGTGTATGTTTACAATGTTATGCTCTTACGTCTAAGTAATATACATGGGAAAGGGGCTCCATAAATTCAGGAATGAATGAATTTTCATGATCATAATGATCATATCATTATTAATACCGGTATTGCTTTTGTTGGTGATGTTGTTACTTCTATGACTACTACTACTACTACTATTACTACTACTTCTATTATTTGTATCATTGTTTTGTGGTATTGAACATTAAGAGAGGGGGGGGGGGGGAAAACAATATACATGTAGAATGTGCAGAGGATTACAAAAGTGTGATGACAGACACAATTGAGAGTAGGGTGGGGTTAAACATTGAATGAACAGCTTTTTTATTTTTCTAGAGCCCTAAAAGCAGTATGATATTTGCCAAGCTAATAGCTCCAATGAGTTTACAAAGTCTTTAAATCTTAGTTTTCCAGTTTAATTCTCGGCCCTCTGTACTGCCTCATTCCTTGAGGCTCTATTTGCAGAACCAGTTCACCATTGCCAAGGGAATACCCCCACACACACTCAGACTCTAACTAATCTTCTTTAATTGCGTTGAACGAGGCGGGTTCAGCGGCGGCGACCGCGGATGCTACGTCGAATCCTCTGCTCGCAGACACACGACAGACAGCTCTCTCACCGCTCAGCATTTTCTTTGACGTCTCAGGAAGTAGTCATAACTCCCCTGTCTGCCGCCGTCATTCTCTCCCCCTGATCTAAAAGTGGAAGAGGAATTTTTCCTTTATAGATGTGTGGGGTTTGCCTCTCATTTGTTGCGCTCTCTGTGAATTGGCAGGTGTGTTAATAAGGAAATCATCGCTTGCATTTCCTCATTGAGACGTCCAAAGCCTTTCTCTGTGTGCTTGCGTGTAATGGATCATTGGATATAATTTGTGTGCCGTTTGATTTGAACCTAACTTGGACAAACTGAAAATCAAAAGGTGGACAAGGTATGCTCTTCAATGTTTGATAATCCTTCATAATTGCTATCTCTGTATTGGTTGAACACTTTGCTAACTGTACTTGTATTACATGTATGTACCGTACATTCAGGTGGAACATACACGTTTGTCATGAACTTAAATCAAAGATTGAATTAGTGATTACGTTTTGTATTAAAGCTCTTACAACTCATGTGCAGAACGATCATGTGCCTGAATAATTATGTGTGGTACATTTTTTCCCTCATTTCTAAAACTAATCATAACAGACAGAAGAAACTGTGAAACTCAAATTGATCAATACCTAAGTTTTAGGCTGTGTGGCCTACTTAATTTGGCCATGTTACCTCGCGAATTCAGTACTCCAGATACCATACAAGTGAGAGAACACACACAAAAAAATAGGTTCTCTCTGAATACTTTGTGCTTTAAGTCAAGTGCAAAACCTCAATAGAATAATCAAGGCCTATGTCTATTGTGACGAAATATTTCATATAGAAATTTTTCGCATTGTGTGGGCTTGATGGACTATTGAGCCATTTCACAGGCAGTGAAAACATGTCGGTGGGTGGGCATGTGACAGATTTTTATTCAATCATATAGACTTCCTGTCAATGCGCTGTCATGTAGGCCTCCAAAGTATAAATGCTGTTTTGAAGAGTCTTCATGAAGTGTATAGTTTGGAGATCTTTCGCTTTCTGAACGAGATTTCTGCTACTTCATTTGCAGAACCTGTGTGTGTGTGTGATGCCAAGACTAGGTGAATAGCAATAACAAAGATTGTTAGAAATAGAAACAAATTATAGTAAAGTGCTCTTTATATGGAAATTCAGCTTTCATACATCAGTGGGAATTGGATTCGACCTAAACCACAACATGTTTGTTCAGTGATCAAAAAGGACTATTGGATACAGGTATGTTTTCAATCTCTTGAATTGTGTCCAATGATGGTGATGATGATTTTCAGTCGAGAAGATTGCTTTCAATTTCAAAACTTAGGACCAGCAGAGCGTATAGCTTTTCCATTTACAAGCAGATTGAACTGACTGAAAGAGGAGTATTTTTAGCTCGGCACATAACTTGTATTATGACAACAAGAGAACTTTGTGTACCGTACTCTGTATTAAAGGTAAACACCAGTATTGGAGACGCCCCAATTTCAAAAAATGAAATGGGAGCTCTCATTACCAATCATGTGAAAGAATATGCTTTGACTAATACATGATGATAAAAAATTTGCAGGGGAAACCGCCTACTAATTCATATATTTGGTAAATTTGTTTCCCTCATGGTCTGTGAGAGATATAGGGTAGTCCCATATACATCTTTCTGTGTATAGTGCTTGTAACTTTAAAAAGAATGAGCCAAATATCTAATCATTTTAATGATTCCAGAACCTTGCAGATGCTAGATGATCAACCTTTTCTGATCAATTCCACAACGTTTCTTTCACAATGCAATCGCATGACCATAACTGGTCTTTACCTTTAAAGTTTGAATATGACTTTGAAGTCATTGAATGTTTGGTGAAGACTACAGTGAATCACTTCACACTTATACTTCTTTTATTGCGCTGCAGTTGGAGATCAAGTTGCTTGTTTACATTTACGATTAATCATGTAACTCATGAAAGTAAAGTTTAGTGAACTCACTCAATACTGCCTTGTAGGTTTTGAATGTTTGGTCCATGTCATTTTTACTTGACACTATTTTTAATCACGGCACCGGAGCATGACTGGGTTCCAGTTATTGCTTGTTTACATTCATGATTATGTTACTCATGAAAGTGAAGTTAGTGAACTCACTCAATTCTGCCTTGTAGGTTTTGAATGTTTGGTCCATGTCATTTTTACTTGACACTATTTTTAATCACGGCATCGGAGCGTGACTGCAATCCAGTTGTTGCTTGTTTACATTTATGATTAATCAAACAGAAGGGGTGACCCATTGTAGGTGAGGTTTATAATTGTGACGTAGCCGGAGAGAGGGCATGTATCCGCTGCTGAATCACAGTCTGTTTTTGAACGGCATACCATTCATTCGCAGGGTACCAGTCTTAGGGTAGGTAGCGGAGAAGCCCTGTCAGTGTCGATGCTAGGCTGAATGGGACGTTGTGTAACGGGAGCCAGTCGGTGACGTTCGTGGAAGTGAACGGGAGAGAGTTATTGTATTGGATTCTTATCAGGATTAAAGGGACGTCTCAAGTTTAAGAGACAGAGCCATTGTCCAGGGTAAGGACGTTGCTCTCATTTGCTTTTGATAGTTGAGGAAGTGGTATGATATTTAGGCCTACTTCACTATACATACTGTAGTACATGTACACAAAGTGTTTTTAAATTGTTTCGCAAGTTCTGCAAAATTGGAAGTACTAATACGCTGTAGTTTGTTTTTCCTTGTTAGAAATTACTGCTTTTATTGTTGCAGTTGTGTACATGTACCATCTTGTGATGTTCGGGGAAAAAACTTGAAATTATTTTCTTTACAAAAATTACTGTTTTTCCACTGGACTGACATAAACAGCATTGTGCATTGTCTGACACTTTTATATTTGTGTGCCGTTACATCACCATATTGGATAATAATAGTCTACTGTATTGTGTATGACAGATTGAGTCTTAAATATTTATACCTGCATTTCAATTACAGATGCATGTTTGAACAATTGTTATGAAGTTTACAATATTCAAGGAGAATGAGTTTACAAACATAGCATTTATTTATTATACTTACTTAATTTTCAGGCAAAGTTAAACAAAGAGATGAAGGAAGTAAGAGATATCACCAAGTGCCCGAGGATAGTCATAAGGAAATTAATTCCTGTTGGTGTTAAGTACGTTCTCACTTGGCGTTGGTGTGCAAACATATACAAACATGCGTACATGTACATACAAACAATCCCACTTTAAACTGATGATGATAGCATAGTATAATAAAACATATTTAAAATTCAATACATGTACAAGCGTTTGTCTGTGCTCTGAAATGGGCGTTTTCATGTTTGGGCGGATATGTCAGGTAGCATTTACATGTATGATGAGACTGTTTACATATACACATATACACCGGTAATCCTCTACTCATCATTTAGTTGCCCTGTAAAAATTGGCATAAACTTTGTCTGCGTGATGCAATTAAAGACTTCACGAGGGCCAAAAGTGAAACAACGTCTGGCAAAGGTGGCGTGCATTGTCTGCAAACATTGGAAAGGGTTCAAGAATTTATCTTGGACTTTATACCGTGATAATTTATAGGTTCTGCGTGTAAGTGGGTGTGGATATTGTCTCTCTGCCATTTTTCTGTTATTTTCATCAACTATATAATTACCAGCTGTCGAGTATGGTTATTGAGGATCTACATGTAACTGCAGTGTATACAGCCATTGTAAAAGAATTACTGCTTTGTTGTGGTAGCTATTTTTATATTCTGCATTAATTTTGGGTGTGGTATTGGAGCTGTTTTCAATATTCCGTGTAAAGAGGTGAGACTTTTTTGGTGATGTGACTATTTTTTCTGAAGCCATTTGTTGGCTTTCAGGAGCTCAGTACTCTGCACTTCCTGAATGCACTGTCATCTGTGCTGTATTCCAATTTAAATGCTTCTTATGAAATTTGTATGTACAGGCCAAACATATACTGTAAGTACACAAGTGTTCAAGTTTTCATATAGATTATGAATCATTTTGTATATAATTGCGAACGATTTAACGCATTTTCATGATGCAGTTGGCACATTTTTTCTTGATATGTACTTGCACAATATTCATTGTAAAATTATATGTATGTGGTTGTGGACATACATGTAAAGCTTTTTTGCTTGTTTAGGTTTACTGACATTCATTGTACAATGTTTGAAAACATATCTCTTTAAAACTTTTTGTGCCAGAAGGATGTTAAATTATGCTCTCTAAATTCTTTAACTCAGACTTGACACCAAATGGCTTTGAGTCTGAGCAACCATATGTATTCCACAATATGCAGACATACTAAACCAACTTCCTTTTCTCTTTCTACCTCCCGCTCCTCCTCTTACAGATAAATACAAATTCAACACCCTTCCGCTGCCACGGAAAAACCGGAATAAACATAGGAACAGCGCATCATCGGACTCTCCGAGTGAGCGTGTGACCCGTAAGAAGAGCTTCGTGGACATGGCGAAGAGAAAGATGAGTCGCGGGACGAAGGAGACGGTGCTGCCGCAGCCCGAGACGCCCAAGAAAGTGGGAGTCGATAAGGTAAATGATCGCTCACTTTTAAATGGATAAAATAACCACTAAATAATTCAGTAATTTTTTACTAAAATATGCGAATAATTGATTTTTCCTGATTTTTCGAAAATGTGACATATTGGAGTGGAACATATTAAAGTGGAACATCTAAAAGTATTTCGCATGAGCCATAATTCAACAAGTCCACTTTTATTTCTGAAGCTACAAATAACATCAAATTTACGAGGGGTATGAACACTATATTTTGCAGGTAAAGATATTCTTGGGTGATTGATTTCTTACTATTTCGCTGTGTGCCTGGTTTAAGACATTCAAGAAGTTTTCTTAAATTGTTATTTGAAATAAGATCCTGCCTTTTTTAACCCTGACATGAAATAGAGCCGCTACACTACAGAGGCTCAATAATAACTAGTCACACTTGCTTTAAATAGTGACCCGCTCTCAACGGGCCTACACAAACTGACTCTAATACAATGAAGATTCTTGTAAGGTCACGCCAGTACAAGTCAGTATGTGATGTCAGCCGATCCCGTAGATTCCATTACACGTAGCAAGCTCGACGAGGTACATGCTACACACATGTATATCATAATTCAGAAGTTAAACAAATATTGTGCCAGTTGGACCTTTAAAGTTCAGTGTTTGCCCAAGGTTATCGCTTTCTTGGATGAAAGGCCACGTTTGCTTTGAATGTCAATATCTGTCTATAAGGCTTGTTTTCATCAGCTTGAGTTTGCCAGATAACCCGCTATTTTAACTATCACGAATTGCCAATAGCAACCTATCCAGCTAATTTGCGACTTCATCAGCCCGCAGTTGCAATTAGCAGGATATTTGGTCGAGAAAATATCCTGAAAAATCTTGGTCTTGTTTCCTAAATATATCATCATTTGGGAATTTGAGGGCTAATTTGTGCCCGTCTGAGCTAGTTGGTGATGAGCGTATCGGTCTGGTGAAAAGGCAATTTCAAGCTTTGGGATAACGGATAATATCCTGAGTCCAAAAATGGCGGGTTATTTGGCAAATTCAAGCTGATGAAGACAGGCCTTATATGAGACGTGACAATAGGGTGTAATTGTAGGAATAGGTTTCATTGTTGTGTTTGGGGGTGTTTTAAAGAGCAATCAAATCAATTATCAGCCTTGAGGGTTTCTTCCTACATAATTCATAGACTACTGTTTAAAAAAATAAAGATATCTTTATGAATCAATTTGCAAATTGAAAGATATTGCTGATATCCATAATCGATTTTCCTTTGTTAATTGTTCAGTACTCTTGATGAAGAAATGTATAGTTTGTTGAATTTATTTTCTGTTGTAATTGTTGATCAAACAAATTTACCACATTGCGAGACAAACGAATATCACTAGCGATATTATTTTCAATACTACATCCATAATGAGTACCGTAATATATTTAGCATTAAACAAATTGGTGATCAAACAATTAAAACAAGCCATCTTTTTAGTCAACATAGTATTTTCAGAGTCAGAACCACCAACAATACTGAAAAGGGGTTAATATTCTAATAGATATATGTGTCCGGAACTTTTGATGCGAGAATGACCAAACAGTTTATCAGATACTTTCAGTTTCTTTTATTAGTTTCTATTATATGAAATGTAAACAAGACTACCTTGAGAAGTGAAAATTCCCTACAGGCATTATACGTGTACAGTAAGCTGATGGAGAGAAAAGGCTTCCGCATTTTTGTCTACATGTAGGATGAAGAAAATAGATTGTGTTGTTAAGAAATCAAGGATAAAACTCTATTTCTTATTAAACCTTGTGTATGCCATCTATTGCTTTCGGTAGTTCTTTCTTTGTCAACAAAATAAGAATTAGGAAATATGCATTAAGCAATTTGAATGAATGAAGTTGTTCACCCTATCTCTCTCTCTCTCTCTCTCTCTCTCTCTTTCTGGGGGGGGGGGGGTTAAATA
>BEXV01000445.1:81433-92076 GCA_003118195.1 Hemicentrotus pulcherrimus
TCCTCCATGCTTGCCAGAAATGATTGTTTTGATTCGTAAAACCCTCTCAGTATATCATCACCCTGCTAGAGACAAACAGCTGTTAATTGGCCACATGATGCTTCAATAACAGCCATATAATACATATCATTGTTTGCGGAACTACTTAAATGTGTTTTTTTTTCTTTGCAAGCTTATCAATACATGATTAGGAAAATACAATTAAAATCAAGTCGTGTCAAAATGTGAAATTTTTTGATTTCCAAACGAGCCTAGATTTGTTGATCTACAGGTATGAAAGCGAGCAAAATTCCAGCCGTCGGTTCTACATGTGCACTAAATGATTATTTTGGTATTATTTTATATTTTAGGAAGTCTGAAAGAGAGAGGCTTTTTTAATGGCATCGTAACCTAACCGTAAATCTTAAATCTCTATGTATAAGACGCACCTGTGTATAAGATGCACCCCTATTTTAAAGACCAAATTAAACCAAAAAAAATCATTAGAAAAAGAGATAATGATAATGATTTTCCTGTTCAGTTTATAGGATAAGAGAAAGAAATAGAATCTATGTATACATCCTCTTGCAAGGCCCCAATAGGAAACGGCAGGACAACAATTGCCGGATATATTGAGACTTGAGAGTTAAATTTGGATTAAAGTTGGATTAACCTTTTGTAAGTTGTATGCAATCTTTTTTTCCTTCTTTACTCTCTCTCTCTCTCTCTCTCTCTCTCTCTCTTACACTCTCTCTTTTGCTTGATCTCTCCCTCCCCTCCCCGCCTCTGTCCCCCATCTCTTTCCATATAAATCACTTATCTTTATTTTGTCACCATACTTACTATCTGTACCCCAATGCTAGCCATTGTCTTTGGGTCATTGGATTATTAAATCAATGTAGAAAGTACTATCTTCACAGTGCCAGACTGATGACCAGTTACGTTTCCTCTTTCCACCCCCCCCCCTTCCTCTTTCTTTCACTTTTGTTTATTTCATTTTGGGCTGGTCACTTTGGTGGTAAAAATAGATGATGTTGATTTTGGGCAGAGGAAGTAAACATAAACGATAGACTAGACTCATGCTTCAAAGGGAAAGACCAGTTATGGTCATGCGATTGCATTGTGAAAGAAACGTTGTGGAATCGATCAGAAAAGGTTGATCATCTAGCATCTAGCATCTGCAAGGTTCTGGAATCATCAAAATGATAAGAAATTTGGCCCATTCTTCGTAAAGTTACAAGCACTATACACAGAAAGATGTACATATATGGGACTACCCTATATCTCTCACAGACCATGAGAGAAACAAATATACCAAATATATGAATTAGTAGGCGGTTTCCCGGCAAATTTTGTATCATCATGTATTTAATAGTCAAAACATATTCTTTCACATGATTGGTAATGAGAGCTTCCATTTCATTTTTTGAAATTGGGGTGTTCCCAATACTGGTCTTTACCTTTAATAGGCTGTAATGAGTAGAGAAATGAATACACCATGACAATTACAATGTATGTACTAGCCCCACTTTGTAGCATTTCCCCCATCTTCTCATTGAATTACTTCAAAAAAGAAAGTTACTTATTATATGTAGTGCCATAATTATGTACTGAAATATTGTCTGTTTGGAGCCAGGTGCACAATAATTCTGTGTAAAATTATATGAGTTAATTCCCTTCTGGCTCCAAACCGAAAAATAGTGTTCTTCTTTAAGAGGCAATTCAAAACTTTATTGCTAAACATATTTGTACTTTGTTTTTGAAAGTCCTGTAGGTTTTCCTGTAATTCTATGTAATGTATGTACTCATTTCCATTAGGATAGAGCTACTTTGGCACTATAAGGATTGAAGAACTATATCCACAGTGTGAAACAGACAGAGACTAGTTTGAATGATTTGATATACATTGAGGGAGGGTCGAAATCTTTCCGCTCAAATGTCAAATAAAATATCAGGGAACTGGCCGAACGGAAAAGAAATCAGACAAGGCGTTAACTTCTAATCGCTCTACCAGACTTGCTCTCTGACTCGAACCTAGCTATAAGCGAACGTGATGGCCTTCTGCCTGTCGGTCAGCTCAGAGAGTTCTCTCACTGGCACCGTTCGTTCGTTGCACAAGCTTGCCATGACTAATAGGCCTGAGTCACTGCAATGAAAAGTTTAGGTGGTGCTGCTGGGTGATTGGAGGAGATACAGATCCTCTGCCAATAAAAATTATTGTAACTCTATACAGTCACTGTAGACTGAATAACGTACTTCTGGTCTGGTCTGTAAACTGAAGGGAAAAAAGAAAGTCAGTGTGAAATACCCTAACTTATAGTTTGGGTAGCCCCCCCCCCCTTCCCTCTTAAAAAATTAGATATCAATTTTAAAAATAATCTACTTGCCTATATTATTGGTATCTGTTGTCATCCATCATATTTTTTGTATAATTAATCCTTGCTTACTATCTCAAGCATATCAACTGCTGGGTGCGAGAGCTCATATTGCTTTGCAGAAAGTTTTTGTTCTTGTCATGGCCCTCAAGTAGTCTCAACAGATATGTATTCTAAAATCTATTACTATTATCTTCTCTTTTTTTTTTGGTTCTGTATGAAGATGCTTCTAATTTCAGACATTATACAAGACAAGAAAACATTGTCGATTTTTTTAAGGATTTGAAAAGTTCAATGTTTTTCCCATTTTTCTTTCTATGCAGGATGTGGACAAGCTCAGAGGGTCAGAGAAGGCCGTATTGACAGCACTAAAATGGTTCCTGGGTAAGCAGTTTTATTATATTTTAAGAATATGATGAGGATTTGAGGCCACTATTGTATTTGGTGATTAACCAGATTATAATCTTTATCATAATGTTAATGATAATAATGATAATGAAAATGGTTATAAAATTATTATTATCATTACAATGATGATAATAATATTAACACCAATACTATAAACAATGATAATAATTATCAAGATTTTTAAGGCGCCAAATCCATTGAAATAAATGCTCAAGGTGCACTTTTGAAAACACAAACAATAGAACAACTGGAGAAAGATAGAACACACAAAAATGAAAGACAGCAATTAATTATATGAGCTCCTGTGACATTTTATCCAGTGATCACTGTTTCCAATTAATTCAAAAAGAGTGTCTTAATGGAATAGAGCACCACTTGCATTAAGGATGTGTGAACAGAGGTTTTAATTTATTTAAGCAGAGCGTCAGATCAATCAAAGGTGGTGACTAGGTACATGTAGCTAACCGTGGGGAATTCTTAGACTATTTTTGTCTCTCGGTCCTACTTTGAGCTTTATACAAGTCATGCTTGGGGTATCAGTATTGCGGGTTAAAGTGTTACATGTACCTGCGAGTTTATAAATGTTGTGCTTGTATGTAATTGATCTATTTGTCAGCTGTTTTTAATATTCGTCCATGTTTTTCTCTAAGTTAGACTTGATTTTTAGACTTCTGTGTAGAATAAAGACTTATCCTTCTAGCCCTTCAAGAAAAAATTGGATAAATCAAGTTTGAATTGTGAAGAATCTTGTACCATTTCTTGTATTATCAAATCGATTGAATTGATTTAAAGTTAATATGTATTTCCTTTTCATTGACAATATGGTAAACAATAAGCTCAGTACAGGAAAAGAATTGAATAAGCAGGAGTAAAAACCCGGGAAGCAAATGCTTGTGCTGGTAACACCCAAAATCAAATCAAATCAAATCAAATCAAATCAGTTTATTGAGATACAACACACATTATGGGGGATTATCACTAGATAGACAGATAAAAACAACAACAGCAATACACTAACCACACATTAAAAAAACAAACAGATAATGAACAAATCATTAGGGGTATATATTCTGCCCCTTGAAGCCTGAATATATGCAAGTAAGAAAAAGATTCAAAATAGCCACCAGACCAGATGTGCATTAAATACCAAGGTTCTGCCTCTCTGCCAACTCGTTCATCCAAGAATGACAATCTCTACTAGTTACTAATCAAGATGGATATAAAGATGAAAAATAATGAGATTGTGGAGTGAAAAGTATTGATATTATTCTAATTTTGTTTCCATCAAGGTTTATTATTAATAACAGTATGATTAGTCTGGAGAAAAGTTAGACAAAAGTAGGATTTTGGTTTACTTCTTCATAACGCTGCTTCCAATATTTCAAGCATTGTAGATTTTACCCCATCATTCTTTCTTCTGAAATCCGTTTCCTAAAATGTATGTTTATAAACACCACCTCTATAAAATGTTAAAAGAAGGGGAAAACAATGTTTCTTGATATACACTGTATGGGCAGGGGATAGAAATTACCTGGACATTAAATGCATCATCTTTTCTACATGAGAAGGAAATACAACCTGATATTGTCATCTCATGTTTATAATAGAAAGTGAAACTCATAAATATAGAAATAAAAAAAAGACATGGTCCACTTGCTGTAAGATATATCGTGCATTGTACTCGTAATATGTAGTTTTGTGGTGAACCTGTAATGCTTTACAGGTAATTTGACAGGAGAAAAGCTTGCAGCTTGGATAAAGGTCATTATATCTAATATGAAATACATGTAGAATGGGAGAATGTAGCGTCAAGAAAAAAGGGGAGGGGGGGGGGTCGGCCGAGGTCAAGTGTTGTTGATTTGGTACAGTTCAACTTTGTTGACTCTGATCAGCTGTACATGTAGATACCAAAAAAGAAAAAAGAAAATTATTAAATCACAAAATTTGGGTTTATCTTTATAAATTCTGCTCCAATTTTGAAAACGATATTTTATAGTCCAGATTTAAAACAGTTTTTTCTTTAATTTATGAATCAATTTTCCTTTTTTTCTTTTATTTCTCTCTATAGAAGTGTTGATTAACACTTTCGAAAGAGAAAGGGGTGTTATATTAATTATTCCTATTTTTTTACCTCTCAAAAGTGTTTGTATTGTGAAAAGTTTGCTTTGAAAGGAATCGAGAGCCAAAGGAAAGTGAAAGAATTAAAAAGGATACAAGTCAGTGAAAGCATAAACAAATGTACTACTTACAAATATACGAAATTTGAGAGCAAAAGACAGAAGTGGTAGCATTCCAATGCTACATGTACATGTAGGTAGCCTAATTCAAGTGCAACTGAAAATGAAAATGAAAATGAAAATCGATATCATATGAGATGAATTTCAGAGGGAATTTTTTTTAAACGTGTAAATTATTCTCCTTTTAGGTCAAGATGAAAACAACATGTAAACTTCAAATACAATTTGTTTTGCAACTGCAAACCAGAGTCTCAACATTGTACAAGTATTTGTGCAGTGGGAAAGATTTAGGGTAAAAATAACAGAAACTGTTGAATTCAAAAAGAAATTAAATTTCCCTAGTTATTGAGACTTTACAAAAGTTTTGTGCGACAACATACCATAGTTCGTTTGAACCACAGTGTGTGAAATGTGTAAATCATGAATTTTTGCTTTGAATAGGGACGTTGTCGTTATTAAACAATTTGCAAAAGTCTTTTGTCACGAAAATGTCTGGTTTTACAGCATTCAGAATCAAAGTAGATCAGGAAACCTTCAAACTGTTTCACTCTTACCGAAGACCATTGATTGTTTTCATATACGTGTACTCTAAAAGGAAACAAGGAAATGCAACTACCACTTACAGTGGAAAAAGGACAACATATTTATGGGTGAATTGATCCTACTGCTTAAGGGTAGTAAACAGTACACTATCAATATTTGTACACAACATTTGTATATTTATCGAATATGAAGGGAAATTGAATCCTAGCATTTTTTTCAGAAAAGTCCCTCTCGTTTTGATGACAGGATGAGTCACCACTCCGTACTTGGTGGTAGGAAATTCATCATCTCCAGCTGAAATGATAGTGCATTATTATGGAAATTCCATTAATTTTGTTTTCAAATCTGTTTTATTGGCCTGAAATTTGGGGGCAAAACCATGTTTTCCTTTCAAAATTATGAATATTTACATACATTTATAAATTTATCCATAGCTGAAATGATAGTGCATCATGGAATTTCAGTCATTTTGTTTTCAAATCTTTATTATCAGTCTCAAATTTGGGGCAAAACCATGTTTTCCCTTAAAAATTAAGGATACGGTAGTCATGCATTTGTAAATTTAAAGTGGGACTGCACTACTTGTAGCTGCTTGTGCCCTCTACATATAGCCAACATTGCCTAAGCGGTACCGGTTGATCCCCCACGGTCCTCTTTTTCTTACGTTAATTGAGAGCTGATTTGATGCGATAACCCCACCTGCCAGTGACCAAGCAGGGAAGTCTAATCCCTCCTGGCGAAACTAGTGCAGATAGGCTTTAATACAAAAATGTAGTAGCATTGAATGTCATTGGTATTATACATGTACATGTATAATTAGCAGAATATATGTCAAAATGTTTTAATGACACTGACAGTACAGTACAGTGCATGTACACATGTAGCTCAAAGTGACACTGCAACGTAACCAAATTAGTCAAAAAGGTAAATTAGGAGCTCTCATTCTATAATGATTAGGTTGACCTAAATTCAAACCCACCGCAATGTTTTATTTCCTATTTCCTGTTTCAGTTTGGATGATGAGACCGTGAATACTTATTTCCTGCTTTCCGTTTGTATTCCATCATAGTTTAACCTTGTTAACAAACTTTTTAATATACCCTCGTGTCAAAGTCGAATGGTTAGGAGTGACGAGAGATCATAAGTTAGTACTGTTAAAAGCTCCATTCAGCCATTTATTTGATTGGAGTAATTTAATTATCTTCAAAAGAAAAAGGGATCAAATTGTTAACATGGTATCGTTTATGAAATGTCATGAATTAGTTCTGTTAAAAAGCTCTATGTGGAATAGTCAGCCATTTATTTAATTGGGGTAATTTCATGATGTAAAAAAGGGGAAAAAAGAATGAAAATGTTAACATGGCATTGTTCTTGAAAGATCATGAATTAGTACTGTTAAAAAAAGCTGCATGTGGAATATGCAGCCATTTATTAATAATCAGAGTGATTTCATTATCTTTATTTAAAAAAAAAAAAGGATAACAATTCAACATGGTATTGTTTTTTAAACATTATTCCTAATTTTGCCAGTTTGGTATGAAATACATTGTAAAAGGCACAGTGAGGACTCTGAATGAATGTAAAATGCTAATTAGGTGACAATGCAGTTGTTTCTGAAATGTCAAAGCATTCTGGAAAATGAATTTCCTATTTGCCTATTAAAGTTTCATTGTCAATGTCAAAAATAGGAGGCTTTCTAAAAACACAAGTGACTGTTAAATGCTACAAGCCAAATTTCCAGTTACATATCAAAAAGTCCTAGAAATAAGGCTATTCTTTACAAAAATGAACTTGACAGTGTTTCTTATGATGGTTAAATAAATGACAGATAGGACATATTCTATTATTAGAATATGAAGGAATTTTGAAGTGCACACTTCTGACATTGCTTACGCTGGAATGTTTATATTTCAAAGTCTTTTTTGATTGTTATATGCTTGGCTGTCACTGGAAGGTCTTTGGGTTTAATATGGTACATTGACATTTATTGAATGAAGTACTTTTATCACACAATGAGTCCATAGAATTGAGTTAATGTCATTAAACATTGTTATTCATGTGAACAATTAAAAAACCCGTGTTGAGAGGCAGAAAGGTAATTCAGTTCTTGTTCAGGTGTTCAGGTCAGGAGTGTGACTTAATAATGTTCTGGCTCTGACCTGACAAAGTCATATTACAGTTTCTATTTTTGAGAAACAGAATTATCATTTATTACATTCTTACATTCTTACATTCAGGGTTTTTAGACAATCAGAACTATTTTAATTTGTTTACAGAGCAATCGGTAATGAATACAGTAAACATTGCACAATGGAATTTAATAGGAAGCCTGAAAACAAACAAAGCTTGCATTTTGGGATTGCTATGGACTTTAACAACAACAAAATCATACTGTAAGAACATCGCTATCATAATTTCTGTTAACTTGTATGTCTTTGCATAGTCAACAATCTTAATGTAAATGAAAGAAAGAGGATATCACAAGGAGGAAATGAAAGAGAAAATGTTCTATGAATTTCAAAAATTTCATTTAATAATTTAAACAGTTTTTTAGCTCTATGTTATACATGCATTCATTCAACTGTGAATGCCAGATTAAGTACTTTTCAGCGTTTACATTTTGAAGTATGACCCATGTCAGATATCGGAGTGCATCTATGTATATCCAGATGGCCAGACCAATTATGAACAGGATCTGAATCAAACAGATGGGATGTTAACTTCTCAAGGACAATAAAATTCAGAGAAATTGATAATTATATTAATCTCTTTTTTTTTTGGAGGGGGGGGGGTGGATTATTAACCTCCTATTTTTCTTTTTGATACATTTATGATTGGAATGGTTAAGAGAATTATTAAGACAAGCAACAACAAAATCAGGAAGTATTGCCAAAGTGAAAATCTCAAGGAACTTCTTTTGTCAGTAGTATTCAACGACATAGATTTGAAGAAAAAAAATCCTTCTTTCTTTTTGTTGATAAGCATTAAAAAAAAATCAAAGTAATTTACTTTTTGGATCCCTTCAACTTTAACAACACAGACAACACTGGAAGTGTCCATATATTGAGAATATTTGTTTTCTTCAGATGTTGTCCAGGGCCCCATCTTATAAAGAGTTGCGCTTGATCCGAATCAATCCCAAGTCCTCTAATCAATCGCAAGTTTGCTGTCTCATATCTGTGATATACATAGTTGCAGTTTATATAAATTGCAATTAAGTTGCAATAATTTCAACTGTTAAGAAGGGGCCCAGAAGGAGAAAGTGTTTTTTAAATGTCAAACGTAATCTATCTTATGGTTGTCTCATTTTTTCAATTTTTTTTTTACAAACAGTGTGTTTGTAAGATTAATCATCTACTTGTATTTTTTCTTCCTATTTTTCCTCACAGATGTTGTTCAGAAGGAGACCCTAATCATGTTACCAGGGAGCACCACAAAGGTTCTGCAAGAGATCATGGAACTCAATACTACCCTCAATGCTTGTCTCAAGCAAGAAGAAAGGTTAGTAGTACCTAATGGTGTTCCCTTCTCTCACCTACATGTAAGACCCAGAAGGCGTTAACTGTAATGATAATGTACATGTATTTTAGTTAACACCCTTCTGGCTCTCAGCAGAAGGTTCAAGAAAAGGTCATAGAACTTACCGGTAATACTTAACTTGATGCTTGTCTCTAACAATAAAAAAAGTTTGTGCCCCCACTATGCACCCCCCCCCCTCTCCTCATCCTTCATTTGGCTGTTGAGAGCCAGAAGGGTGTTATCTGTATACTTTTGCTTATAGAGTTAACACCCTTCTGGGTCTTTAATAGTAGACAGATCTACAAGGGCTCATGGAACTCAATAATGTACATTTCATGCTTCTCTCAAGCAAGAAGAAACTTAGTACCTTATTCTGTATTCTCCTCTCATCCTACAAGTATAACCCCCCCCCCNCCCCTCCTTTGCCTCCATTATAAATTCTCTGTTCGATAATCACTTTTAAAGGCTGTCGGCAGATTTTAAATGATCTTGAGGTCAATAAGGCTGAGAATCACAAGTTTTTAAGTGATACTTTTCTTGGGCAAAAATTTCCCACCCTTGGTTTTGTAGAGTGGGCAGATTATAAATGATCTTGAGGTCAATAAGGCTGAGAGCCACTAGTTTTGAGTGATGCTTTTCCTGGGGAAAAAAATGACCCACCCTTCGGTTTTGTAGTTCAATTTCTGTCCTGGTACTACAGTTGCGTATCTACCGCTGAAAGATGCTATGATCCCATCTGGTTTATTTCAAATAGGTTCCAAGCCACATTTTTAAAGGATTATTCTATGACTCTTCAAGTGCTGTCTTATGTTTTCCTACAGCTCTGCATTGAGTTCACGGCATAGCCAAGTATACCAGAGCCTCGCTAACCTGATCCACTGGGCTGACAAGATAGTCCTCTACGGTCAGTCGGTCATGGATAAGAACCAAGGCACCCAGGTGACCAGCGCTGTCAAGGACGGGATTAGCGAGCTGGTCAAGCTGTCCATTGAGAAACTCCAACTCCAGGACAAGAACCGAAACGAGGCCGGACGCCAGTCGCCCTCGGGATCGATGTCCTCCTAGTCGGATCAGACCTCGTCCAGCCAGAAGGGTCAAGGTTCGCTGTCTTCGGCGTCGTCGTCGCCGGTCAGCCCGCACGGGTCACCGAAAGCCCATAACAACTGCAATGCCAACACCAGACCTTCAAATACCGTTGAGTAAGTCGTCATTTCAGCATTGAGTATCGGAATATGTGAGAATAAGAAGTTTGTATAAAAGATACATCAGTCAAAATGGTCCTTAACCATTAGTTTAACCATGAATGTAAAAGCCTATTTTTTCAAAAATGAAGAAATGTTATAATATTCCTTTCCTCTCTCTCTCTCTCTCTCTTAAAATTCCAGAGCCATCTTGGTTGAGCAGCGCCCTCTCAGTCCCCGAGAGCAGGAGATCCTTCAGAAGTCTCCCATATCTCCATTCTGCCCTGTGGAGTTTGGTAGTCCGGCCATAGACCCTACCAGTGCACCACCCAAACCTCCTCTTCCTGTTCAACGAGTCCTTGTCACAGAGTAAGTCATTTGCTACACGTATGAAAGTGGAC